>QAOC01016994.1:261813-418448 GCA_003255005.1 Begonia fuchsioides
TTCACTTTTTAAGGCGAAATTATTTTTCTCGATTTGGAACTTTGCTCCTCATTTTTTTCACAGTTCTTTCCAAATTTAAATTATCTTCTTCCAATATCAGAGAGTATTTTATCCTCTTTATAGTGATCTTTTCTTACTAATTCCCTTTCGTTTTTTTTAAAATGTATTCTTTCCACTTTACCATCTCCATGATCATGGATTTTTTGCAAGTGCATTTTCTCTTGCATTGTATCAAATTTTGCAATTAACTGAATTATTTCCTATTCATATTGTAACTTACAATATTTACTCTTTTCTTAGAGAGTTTGAGCCTATCAGATTGCTGAGCTTGCAGTTCCTCGGCAAACTTTTGGTTGGTATTCCTAATGAGAAGAAAGGCCCAAGGTTTTTCAATCTTCCTGGGAGATCCAGATCTCATTCAGAAGGCTGTAGACTTATCGGTTTGGGGACTCAACCAATTTTTTCAGCAATATCAGATAGGTTGTTCAGGTTCTCGCTGACTGATAATCTATGTGCTACCTTATTTGATGTTCTTCTTGGAGGCGCAAGCCCCAAACAGGTTCTTTGACACGACTTCTGTTTTGTATGCTTCATCATATTATCCCTTAAAATGGGATTTTTTGAATAAAAAAGAAGTTTCTGTTTGCAGGTGTTACAAAAAAAGAATCAGGTTGACAGACTAAGAAGTTCAACACAAGCTTCTCATTTTTTTCTGCCACAGATCTTGGTGCTTATTTTTAGGTTCCTATCTATTTGTGAAGACAGGTCTACAAGATTGAAAATAATTGTAGATCTCGTTGAGCTCCTTGACACGAATCCTTCAAATATTGAAGCATTTATGGTAATATTTACTTAGTTCTAGCCAATATGAATAATACAAGTGATACTTAATTTTCTTTTATGTCCTTGTTCTTTTTTCTAAGACAAAATGTTGGAATTAGGAACATGGATGGCATGCCTGGTTAACAGCTGCTGTAAGGCTTGATGCGTTCAAGGACAACAGTGATTCACCAAAACAACATGTCAATAATTTAGATGAGAGATGTTCTGCGAGGAACCTTTTCTATGTTGTTCTCTCTTATTATATTGTTTCTGTAAAGGGAGGTTGGCAACAGTTAGAAGAGACCGTTAACTTTCTACTGATGCAGTTTGAGCTAGTATGTTTTGATCTCTTCGACAATAATGAATTTGAATGTTATTTCCAAATATAATAGTACAAGTGAAATCTGAGGTTTGTTTTTTTGTTGAACTTCTTCTTTCAGGGCAATATATTCTGCCGATCTATACTTCGTGATATCTATGAAGATCTAAGTCGGAGGCTGGTGGACTTATCTTCTGACGAGAATATTTTTGTTTCACAACCATGTCGAGACAATTCATTATATTTTCTAAGACTTGTCGATGAGATGCTCGTAACAGAAATTGAGAATAAGTTGCCGGTAGTTACTTGGAGGAAATTCCTACAAATTATTATTTTCATTCTAATCATACTTTGCTTTATTGATAAATTCCTGTTAAAAGGAAATTCACAGAATACTAGTCACTGGGCTTCTTCTTACACAAAAAGAAAGATGAAAAATTACAAGGCTGACCATGCTTTTAATAGTCACTCAATCTCTATTGTATTTAAGGTTTTGTGTTACCCAATTTAAACTTGTAAAAACTGATTAATCTCCATTGACACCCCCTGACATTTTAAATTTGTAGGATGTTTGATATATTTCACCATTTATAGGTTTAACTTGGGCTGAGAAGCTATAATTGAAGCTTTCAATGAAACTGACTAATTTTGAAAATTCTGTTCTCAAATTTTTTTGAATTTAAAAATTAACTTGTCATTTATGTATATTAGGTGCCGCAACATTGGATTAAGGTGTAGACTATAATAACCCCCAATTCTAACACCTTGAGTAGAAGGTCAATTGATCATTCTCAATATGTTTTGACATCCCTTCACTTGTGGATCAATTTTTTTGTTAGACTTCGTTGGAATATTTATTCCTTAACAATTTGATTCATATGAGTTTTATCATAAGGTAAAGTTATATAATATTTTATTCTTATAAATATGTTTTATTATATAATTAAGGATTGCTCCTGAACCTTATTACAAGATCCTAATTGAAACTATCAATTTTGTCGTTTAGTATTAGATTGCTGACAGCGTTTATGTGTGAGTATTTTAATTTTGAATTAAGTAATTTGATGCAATCGATGTCTAAACTGAAGATCTCTTGATCTAATCACGGTAAATTATATCCATTTTAAAATATAAAGAATTCAGATTGAATTTTTTATATAATTATTTTTATATATTTTACTAATAGTTCTGTAAAGTGGATGTTGTTTTAAGTAGTAGATTTCTTAAGGTTTGGTGTTCATTGCTCTCTGAGAGAATGGTAGGATTGTATGACTGCCCTACAAATAGTAGATATAAGTGGAGATAAGCTGCAAAAAGGGCTATGAATATATTGATGTTAGAATAATCTTATGTGCTTCAGTTATTAGTAAATTATATTATTATTGTATATTTATTATTTAATTTCCTTTCAGTTTCCTGCAACTGGATCTGATTATTCACTCTTTTCCTTGAACTCGGAAAGCCATAAAGCTTACAACTCCGCTTTACAAGAGGTTATGGAAGGTGAAAGTAATGAACTTGGATCTAGGTACTGGTTCTCTTTAAGTTTCTTTTGTAGATAAAAGAAAAAAGAACAAACGTCTTTCCCTTGGAGGAGTCTCAAGAACATGAGATTGCTCTCAGTACTTACTTTGTTCTGAACTAATATATTAGATGATATTTTATTAAGAAAGAAAGATGATATTATACTTTGTTCTGAACAAACGTCTTTCCCTTGGAGTAGTTTTCGTTTGCTGTCATTTTTTTATTGTGGAAGAATGCAATCATATTTCATTGAAATGCTCCCTTTTAAACATATAATTTTTCAAAAGGCATAATGGTGCAGCAGAATTTTTTTGTAATGAAACAGAAAAATTATAGACATCATATAATTCACTCTTGAATGATAGAAAAGAAACAAAATAGAGAAAATCTCGTCTATGGAATTTGATAATTGAGTTCTGATGTTTAGTAAATAATTATGCTATTAAATAGACAAAGTATAATTCTTAATACGAAATAGTAATCCAACTCTAGATCAATAAGAAATACTAATCCTTAATGAATAATAAATGATGTATGATAGATTCGATTGGACTTGTATTGCATCGCATAAATTAAAAAGAAGAGAAAGGAATAATCTTTTTCAAGAAGAAAAGCTTCCATCTAAAAGAATTTCTCTCCAATGAGAGATAACAACACTTAGCCCCTTTAGCAATAGTAAAATTATGTTTTGCTAAAAGTTTGTAATTGGCTTTTTGTCCTAGAACATAACAATATTGCGATGAAGTGAGAAGCCCAAAAAAGAGCAAACTTCTAATATCAAAATTTACTTTTGTTTTTGTATGTTTCATCTATTATAAAGATCTCATGAAAGATCCTCTAAATCTAAATGTGAGAATGCACTTCCATAGTCTAATTGAAAAAAGAAGGGATTGCCTCCAAATGGCTCTAGTAAGCTTACAATATATCCTTAATGTGAGTATTAGTCTCCTTGTACTCCTATAGAATATGGGGCATGAGAGAAACAATGGTTTTTTCCTTTGCTTTGAATCTCATGTATAAACTTTTCCTATATAAGAATCCAAGCAAAAATTTAAATTTTGGATGAAACTACTTGATTCCAAACGAAGTAAAAAATGAGAAATGCATAGTAGAAGCAGAAGTTAAGAGAAAAAAATTGAAGAAAATTTTGCTAAAAAGTCATCTTGTGTCAGCAATGCTCATCCTAGGAGACAAAGAAGAAATGATTTCTTTATTTTAACTATTATGCTGGTTTTCTTTGTTGTAGTTTAATTCCTTCTATGTTACCGTATAATTTTAAGTGAGTTAGACATTTGAAATAGGAATTTTGTGTTCTTCCTTTTGTTTATCCTTTCAACCTACTGTTTTATTATTTTTTTCTTTTATTTGACACTTTCTTATTGTTTGATTTTTCATGTCAAGAATTCAGTACTCAACAATCGAAAATGTAGCTGAAATGATGGACGAGAAATGGTGGTATGTCTATGACAGTTTGTGGATTTTTATAAGTGAGCTTAATGGAAAAGGACCCAACAGAAAATTAGCCAAATTATCAGTGACAGCTGGTCCTTCTTTTGGACAAAGAGCACGTGGCCTGGTGGAATCTCTAAACATTCCTGCTGCAGAGGTTGCTGCAGTTGTTGTATCAGGAGGAATCGGTGGTGCATTGACTGGAAAGATAAATAAGAATATTGACAAGGCAATGGTTTTGCGAGGGGAAAAATTCCCCTCAATAATAATTCGACTTGTAATCCTTTACCTCTGTAGATCTTCTCTAGAAAAAGCATCAAGATGTGTTCAACAGGTTGTTTCAATTTTGCCTTGTCTTGTTTCTGATGATGAGCAAAACAAGAATAGAATGCAGTTCTTCATCTGGTATTCCTCTCTTTTGTAAGAGATCTAGTTGATGATAATTACATCCACAGCTGATTTCTCTTGATTCAAAAATTTTACTTTGTTTTCAGGTCCTTGCTTTGTGTTAGATCTCAGTATGACACCTCAAATGATGATGCTCGCTTTCAATGTGTATCACATTTGATTAGAGAGACAGTTAACTGTAGCAAAATAATGCTTGCAACAAGTGTTGGGAATAGAGATGACTCTTTAAAGTCGAGCAATCTGAAAGAAGCAAGGTCCATTAATAACCTGATTCAAAAGGAACGAGTGTTAGCTGCAGTAAGTTGTTTCTTGTTTGTTTTATATCTACATGCTTGTTTTTCTGCAATATTAACTTTCTTTCTGCATTATTCTTATAAATTCATTTTAATAAATTGTGAGTCAAATTTTTGTTGCCAATTTAAACAAGTGTTAGTAGGAAACATATCTAGACGAATAATAAAAACGTTGTCAGTGAAGTTTATCAAGGTCAAAATTGTGACAAAAAAATTATATCACAGAACATAACAAAAAGTTCTCTGTCTGGCAAGAAGGACAACAGAGAAGGAAGAGCACATCTCATAGCTAATTTTTTTTACCAAACCAGATTATTCAATTTTTGGTATTGACATGAATTGATTGTAGCTTTGGCATGGGCTCATCCACTCGTGTCTTTGGCTAATTTGATTCAATGAATAGATAAACCAATGGTTGGATTAGCTAATTTTTCTGTGGCTGTTGGATTAGCTAATTTTCTGTGGCTCATATAACTCAAATTAGGAATTCCAAAAACGAAAACCTTATAAAGATTATGGTTAATTTATTGATAATGGCTCAAATGAAGATTGTTGAACATGAAAAATTATATCCTTCTGCATTGCGAAATTGCGACAATGATTTTGTCTTGGGAGCATGTAGGGCTCACCTTACTTTGTTTATTAAAAAAGTAATATTAGTGCTCAAGTGGCTCTTAGTGGCAGAAAATGTTAAGCAATTGTTAAATGGAGAATGATGGAAACGTTAATTAACAGATGGAAACAATTGCTAATTAACACAGATTAATTAGACAAAAGTATAGAATTGTAATTTTCTGTTCTCTAGGAGCTAGTGTGTTTTAGGTGGAAGAATAAATTGGGTAAAAACAGGAATGAAGTTTTATTACGTGAATTTGGATTTGTGACTTGTGAGTGTAACCAAATTTTATTCTGCTTGCTTAGATACCTAGCGACTCACTTTGGTTGACTTTTTGTTTTTATGATATGAGATATATATTAAGAAATAAAATGTAGAAAGGATCAAGTGCAAAAGAGAACCTTCCAAATCAAACTCTAATTAGTGAAGAACATTGTCTCTCAAATTTGAAAGAACCAAATTAATGGGATATCTTGGAACTTATGGTAGTGCGTCTGTCCCTCTTTTCAATCAGACTTTGGGTATTTACTATAAAATCAAGAGTTTCTTGTGGATGTTTCTATTATGGATGAAAGACAAAAAAATTAAGCTAATTTGAGTTTTCAGTATTTTTGGTTTTTTTGGATTGCTTGGCTCCATCAAAATGAAATTATTTTCTAGAACACTATATCACTGCATTTAACGTACAAATATAAATACCTTAATAATAAAATCATCAATTGTACTTTTGCAATTTTTATTACCTATCTATATTTGTAATCTAATCTATAGTTTCTTCTGGAGATTGAGGATGAGGGAAAATATATCAAGGGATTGGAGAGTGACCGAACCAGACAATTACATGAAGTTGGTATTAGGATGAAAGAAAGCTCTTCAGAAGATTTGGCCAACAAGAAGGATTTTGAAGATGAGATGCTGAATGGATTGAACCTCCTCCTTGTTTCAGACAACAGAAGGAGGAGTGAATTCGAGCTTGCTTATGAGGAGCAGCAGCAAATTATTGCGGTATGTATGACATTCCTTGTAGATACTTCTTTTCTCCATTTTGGTTTCTCCAGTTGCATTTGTTGTGGAAAGAATATGTGATGTTAGTTCTGGTTTAATAGGGAAAATGGATTCATTTGTTTCGTGCTTTAATTGATGAGCGAGGTTCATGGTGTATAAATTCCTTTCCAACTACTGCTGCCACTCATTGGAAACTCGACAAGACAGAGGATGCGTGGCGGCGAAGGCCAAAGCTAAGAAAGAATTATCATTTTGATGAAAAGCTATGTCATCCTTCATCCAGCACACCCACAACTACGTGTACTCCTCTAGATGAAAGCAAACCTAGTTTTGTGGGGCATGTACCTGAGCAAATGAAGAGGCTTTTGCTGAAAGGAGTACATATAATTCATGATGAGGTCAACTCAGAATCCAGAGAAAATGACACTGACCAAAATGATGAAAAAGACTCCCAACTTAAGATTCCTTCAGGCAGCCATGAAACGCTGCTAGTTAAAGAGTCTGATGATTGGAAAGATATTGTTCAAGAGAGAGATTCTTCAACTATTACTCCAGAATCTGACACTAGTGAGGTATGGTCTGTCAAGATATGTGCTCCAACAGTATTTAGAGTGTAACTTTGTTATTTAAGCTGTATTGTGCTTTTAGGTTCTTATGTCAGTTCAATGTGTACTTGTAAACATGAAGAGGAAATTAGCTGGACATTTGGCTGTCATGAAAAATGTCTTGCACTTTTTTGGTGGAGTCTTGGTTGAAGGCACTGGAGGATCGTCTGTTTTCAAGAATGCTTCAAAGAGTATGGAGACCAAAGATGATAATATGCAGAAGCCTCTGCCTTTGTGTTTTGAGTTGGATGGTGAAAAGTGCTTTGCAGTAGATGACATTATGTCCATAGAAGGGGATGATGGTAGTCAAAAACCATTTAAAAATTTCAAGCGTCATAGGCGGTGGAACATTGGGAAGGTAGACCAGTTTTCCTTTTGATACTTTTCCATTTCCTTCTTCTTTTTTTTAATTTTGCGTTTGTGTTTTTAATCTTTTTATATGGCTGAGTTTCAGATAAAAGCTGTCCACTGGACTCGTTATTTGCTTCGATACTCAGCAATAGAGATTTTCTTTAGTGATTCAGTTGCCCCAATTTTTTTTAATTTTTCCTCGCAAAAGATTGCTAAAGCTATTGGAACCTTGATAGTCTCTGCTAGGAATGAATATTTGATTTCCAAAGGGAATATAAGAAGTAAGGGGGAGACAATTACTCTTGTTGATAGAGTGGTAGCCCTTGAGATGGCTGAAATTGCTAGAGAGAGCTGGAGAAGAAGGGATATAACAAATTTTGAATATTTAATGACTCTCAATACGCTTGCTGGAAGATCTCATAATGACTTGACACAATATCCAGTCTTTCCTTGGGTTTTGGCTGATTACTCTTCGGAAGCACTTGATTTTAATAAGTCATCAACCTTTCGTGATCTTTCAAAACCTGTTGGTGCTTTAGAGTCAAAACGCTTAGAGGTTAGTTTGTTTTAAAAGAATGCAGACCTTTCAATGTCATTTTCTTTGTAATATCTGCAATTCTCTGCAGGTGTTTGAAGAAAGATACAGAAACTTTTGTGATCCCGATATACCTAGGTAATTTTCTGAACCTAGCATCTTGGTAGCAGTTGGAAGAATGTATTTTATTATTGTTCTTAATTTTCTTTCAGTTTCTATTACGGATCTCATTACTCAAGCATGGGGATTGTGCTATACTACCTTCTACGGTTAGAGCCATTTACATCTCTTCACCGGAATTTACAGGTATTGTCTTTCCAAGCTTGTAAACATATTATGATAATTATGCTGATTATGAAAATTATTAATTTATTTATTGTCTTTTAGAATGTAAATTTGTGCTAAATATGTCTTAGATTTTAACTTTTCCGTGCCAAATAGTTGAAGAGTCAATATTTTCAATGTCAGATGAGCTTATAACTCTTCCTGGTTTTTTTTCTAATATTTAAATTTACCTTTTTTGTCAGGGTGGTAAATTTGACCATGCAGATCGTCTTTTTCAAAGCGTGGAAGGGACTTATCGAAATTGTCTTTCAAATACCAGTGATGTAAAAGAGTTAATACCTGAATTCTTTTACTTGCCAGAATTTCTCGTCAATTTAAACTCCTATCATTTAGGAGTGAAACAAGATGGTGAACTCATATCTGATATTAGCCTCCCTCCTTGGGCTAAGGTAAGTGGCACGTCTGATTACTTTCCTCATTGAATTTTTCTTTTTGTGATAGATGAAATTTACTTAACAAAAGAAAGAAAATAACGATGGGACTAAAACAATAAATTTGGAATAGGAATAGGAATTATGTATTTTCTTATAAAAAAGAACAAACATTAGAGATATGTTTTATTATATTAGGAGATGATTTGATTAGTATTAGTTATAATATTATGGGAGTAAATTAGGTATTATAATTATGCTGGTCATGTAAAATCATCTTTCAATATCATTTGTGGAAAACCTTTACAGTGTGTTTCTTCCTTCTGAAGTAGTTCGTGATTGCCAGAACGGCTGCATACCAGACTATTCAGTATTTATTTTTTACTTTATTACTGTTTTATTGAGATGAGCATGTTTGATGCTTATCAATGGTATCAGAGTTGTTACAAACTGAATTTTTTATCGGAATGGTTGAAGAAAAGATTCAATGACTCCTATGCTTTCCTGAAATGCGGTCAGGATTGATGCTATTAAGGGAGGAGTTCCAGCAAGCTTTCAACCCCTCTGAAAGATACACAAAGGGCTTGGAATCCCCATTTGAAGAATGAAAATCTAGCTTGAGAAACCTTCAAAAGACTCTTGGCTCATTGGTTGGTCAAAAAAAAGAAAGCTTTAATTTAAACCCTCTAAAATTTCTGACTTGGTTAACAGACTCATACCTTAAGGTCAAGGTCGATGTTCAATGGTAGCATATTATTAGATTTTAGCATAAGAGTATTGATGATTATTGGTATAATATTATGGAGGTAAATTGGGTATTATAATTATGCTACTTTTCTATCAGGTAAATTGGGTATTATAATTATGCTACTTTTCTATCAATATGGGTTACTAGGTTATGTTAAAGCATATTTCAAACCTCTCTAGAGTGTTTCTTTCGTCTGAGTAGTAGCTTGTGGTTGAAAAGTTACCATCCTGGTCGTGAAGTGTTTATTTTTTGTTTTACCATTTATTACTGTTTTATCAAGATAAGCACCTTTGATGTTCATTAAGATGGTTGACAAAAATAAAGCAAAGTATGTGTAAGATAGTTTGGTTGATGGTTGTGGAGTGATTTTGAAAAAAAAACGTACTTAACGATTTTAAATCCACAATGATTTGCCAAGTCATTATTGAGGAATCATTTGAGATGTTTGACAATTTGTTTCGAGTTTTTATCTAGCTCCAGAGGAGTATACTTACTTTTTATTGTGGTAAATGGATTGCATTAAAATCTAGTAGGATATGAGCTCTGTTTATATTGTTGTCTTCATTTTTTTCCATGTTTATGTTTGGAAATAGCTATGTTAGGATCCTTTGTAGAGGTATGCTCGCTATAGAAACAGAGTGGGCTTGACTTATGACACGAGATAAGAATATTTTGTGTCGACGGATTTTTAGGGATTACCCAAAAAATCATATTCGGATGAACTTTAGACGCTTGGATCTCACAAACGGGAGTGAGATTTTTAATAAAATTTGGAGGGTATCTTGGTGAATGAGTGTAGGATGGATCCTCCAAAAATAATTAGGATCTCACGGACGGAATGAGAATTATGCCAAAAATGGTGAAGGTGGTTAGTAGGAAAAATTAGGGTTTTCTCGGTAGATCCAAGAAAACAGGGATGAAGTTGAAACGATCGTATCTTGGAAACAGGGTGAGTTTGAGGCTGAAATTTGGAAGTTTTCTAAATGGATGAGGGTAGAAGAATTATTCCAAATTTGGCGAATTTCTCACGGATGGTTTGGGGGTTGTGCATGCGAGATGGAAGACTGATGCAGATTGACCAAATACGGAATATTACGGTAAAAGGTGGTTACTTTCACGTAAAAAAAAATAGATGCTTGAACTGATGATCCACACTCTCACCTTTAGATCATGAAGATGGTTGGAGAAATGTGGTAAAGATAGGTCGTCCTAGCTCAGAAGGATGACCAACTCCAGTTGTCCCTCGGTGGCTAGAATATAAATTCTGGAGACCGAGTCTTTGGAGGGAAAAACCCCAAAGGGGGAGATTCACAATTTGAAAAGAAAATCTTCTAAATTCAAATCTAAATTGATTACAAGCTTCAAATGTGAGATTTAACAAGCCATTTATGAAATCCTAGCCCTCAAAGCAAATTAAGAATGTGTCCAATCGGATGGCTCACAAGCTTTCCCGCTTTGGCCCATTACGCAAAAAAGAAAATGATGAAGCCTTTGATTTCTTCCAAAGAATAGCTTCAGCCACGTGAGCAGCTTTATATATATCCTTTTCTTTGGCTGCAAACCCTAGTTTCCTTTTTAATTTGGCTTTGGGCCGAATTGGTGTCAAAGAAGTTGAGAAGTCCAAGCCGGGTAGCTTGCTTGCACTGGGCTCTCGGTAATTGTTGTAGCTGACTAAGCAAACGACGTTTGATTTTAACGTTCCACCCCTCTTTGAAAAACTTGAGGAAGTAGCTATCTTTCGTCAGAAGACGTCGTTGTGATTTAAGGCCGAAAAGATTTTCAAAAATGCTCAAACAACTTCGGAGGTCCAACTGAGCCGAATCCAAAATGCGGTCTCCATTCTTGGTTGCTTTGACAACTAGCATGTGGTCCATTCTCCATCAAATGGGCCTTACATGACCATGCACAAAAGTTCAAATATAAATATAAAATTTGTTTGCAAAAATTAAACCTAAAATTAAGTGTTACATCTTGTATTTCAAAGGGAACATGCTCCATCTTTCATAGACCAATTTGGTCGTGTCTTGACATCAAAATTGAATGGATTGGACTTTTGTTCGTCCTCCAAAGTAGGTTTCAATGTATTGAGTCTTTGTATTGCCTCCCCTATAAAAGGAACAAACTTGTTAGAAAATACTGGAGCCTGAGCTCGGTTAGTGGCCTCTTTCGGATTGGCGATGGATGGTTCAACCTGTGGCATGTCAACTTAGCTCCGATAAGCGACCCACCGGTCCGAGGCTCAACTGTCCTGCTCGCATGCCCGCCATGTCCACCTGCAAAGATCACTATACATCATGTAATAGGGTTGTCGGGCTCTTGACACGTGTGTGAATGCGGCTTATTAGAATCTCCAAAAGCTGCTCTATAGGAAAAATCGCTAACAGCATTTGGCATAGTGGAAAAATCTCCCATCTTGATCTAGCTTAAAGGGTGATTTTTGGGAAACCTTAGGTTAAATAATCTCAGCAAAGATCCTTTTATTTAGGAATTCAAGCTAGTTATAAAGTAATTACAGTTCCTTAAATATGTTGCATGTACACACGCCACCACTAACCGCATTATCTACACCTTCTCTCTAGCATAAAGGACCAAAAAGAAGGAAAATTCCTCTAATGCTTAGTAATATGTCTATTTTGCGAGATACTTTCAATTTTTCTGTTGTGTGTCCGCTAGAATAGATAATGATAAGAAAGAAAACATCAGTACAATGAGCACGCAGATGTATAGGTAAAACCAAAACAAATGAATTGGCCAACGCAGAAGATAGCTTAAATGCACCCGCAGAGATTCCAAGTCCTCCAGAGATAACAGATGCCATTAAAATAAGCTGTACCTATTGAAAAATTGGTTAATTTTTACACTCAGTCAAGAGCTTTCAAGTATGTATAAAGCCATAGCGAACTGTTCGGCTCAAATCACTTGTTTGGCTTACATGAATTTGGAAATGCCACATCTGTTTGAGGGTCGCAATTCTACAAATTTTTAATAAAATATTTTCTATTTTGTAATAAAAAAATTATAATAAATCGTATAGATGTCAAAAATCATGAAATTTCATAGAATATTTTTTAATAAGGATTACATTTGCCTAGAAAAATTAAAAAAAGAACTTAATTCTAAAAAATTAATTGTTTTTAAATTTTATTACATTCACTGTTCATATTCAAATTGATACTCTAAATAATCTTTGTTTGATTACTTGTGCAGGGCTCACCTGAAGAATTCATAAGTAGAAATAGAGAGGCCCTTGAAAGTGAATATGTGAGCTCAAATCTTCATCACTGGATAGATCTTATTTTTGGTTACAAGCAACGCGGGAAACCCGCAATGGAGGTATTCTCTTACAGATCCAATTGCTCATTTGACTAAATGTTCTTTTTGCAATTTACCTATTTAATTTTGACCTCCTACAGGCAGCCAACATTTTTTATTATTTAACTTATGAAGGGGCTGTTGATTTGGATACTATGGAAGATGATCTCCAAAGATCAGCAATCGAAGACCAAATAGCTAACTTTGGTCAGACCCCTATCCAGATTTTCCGTAAGAAACATCCGAGAAGAGGGCCACCAATACCAATTACCCATCCTTTGTACTTCGCTCCTAGTTCTATTAACTTGACTTCCGTTGTTTCAAATGTGACTTATCCTGCATCTGCCACAGTATATATTGGTGTATTAGATTCACACCTCGTTCTTATTAGCCAGGGTCTTATCTTGTCTATTAAGATGTGGCTGACAACCCCATTGCAATCTGGTGGAAACTTTACCTTCTCTGGCTCTCAGGTTGTCTTTGATTCTTTATTTTAGCTATATTGTTCACGCTCTACAGTAATATCAGAAGAAGATATATTACTAAAATAACCTTCTTGCAGGATCCTTTTTTTGGAGTTGGGTCTGATATCCTTTCTCCTCGAAAAATTGGAACTCCTCTAGCTGAAAGTATTGAACTTGGTGACCAATGCTTTGCTATTACGCAAACATCTAATGAGAAATTTTTGGTGTCTTGTGGAAACTGGGAAAATAGCTTTCAGGTTATTTCTCTTACTGATGGTCGAATGGTTCAAAACATCCGACAACATAAAGATGTAGTCAGTTGTGTTGCAGGTATATTCATTGATTATGACCTTAATTCTCTAAAAAAGTAAGTTTAACCCTAACTACTCATTTTTCTTTCATTAGGGAAGCCATTGAGAGAGATAGAAAGAGAAAAAATTAACTATAGAAAAGAAAGTCTTGATTTTTACTGATAAACCTCATTACTTAAAGTTAACACTCTTTAAATAGACTTCGTTGACCTAATTGAATATAAAAAGATCAAACTAATCATCTGACCTAATTGAATATAAAAAAATCAAACTAACTTCATAACTTAATTAAAATAATAATTAAAGAAATAACTAAAAAATAAAAAATAACAATTAAAGAAATAATTAGAAAATAAGAAATAACAATAGATAACTAGATCCGACGAGAATAATATTTTCAGACAAAGACATCCTGAAAACTTAAGTCCGTAACAACTACTATTTCAAGAAAGACTCCTAACTATTTTGGATGACTATTTAATCATTTGGATTATTTTATTTGAGGGTAAAGTTTAAAAAAAGAACTCTCTAATTACGACCGTTAACTAATTTCGTTAACAAACTAAATCTTAAGTCATCAAAATTATTTTATTATCATTTGTGTGATTTTACAATCACTTTCAATTTTTAGGCAGGAAAACTTTGAACCAGGACAAGGACTTGAAAAACATTTATGAACTCAATATTATGTCATACTCCATTTATCTTCTCACCTCTTGTTGGCAAGTTTAATTTCAAACGACCATAAAAGTCCACTCCGCCTTTCACAGTGGCTTATATAATTGGTACATTTTGTGTTTTCCTGCTTATTGCAACAGTGACTTAACTACTTGAATTGACTTAATTATTTGCACCTTGAGTGAAATTTTCTCCTAGATGATATAATGTCTTTTTTATTTTTTTTCATCAAATTTTACATCAAAGTAGTTCTAGTAGATTGATGTGATGATCATACATTGCTTCAGTGACATCTGATGGGAGCATCCTCGCAACTGGAAGTTATGACACCACTGTTATGGTGTGGGAAGTTCTTTGTTCTAAAAACCCTGAAAAGAGATTCCGCAGCACTCAAACAGAGCTAACCTTCAAAGATTATGTCATTGTAGAAACTCCATTGCATATTCTATGTGGACATGATGATATAATTACGTGTCTATTTGCCAGCATAGAGCTGGATATAGTAATCAGTGGCTCAAAAGATGGAACTTGCATTTTCCATACAGTCCGTGAAGGAAGATATGTGAGATCTTTGCATCATCCATCTGGCTGTGCATTGTCAAAGCTTGTCGCCTCCCAGCATGGGCGGATTGTATTCTATGCTGATGGCGATCTTAGTTTGAACCTTTTTTCGATAAATGGAAAACACTTGGCTTCTTCTGAGTCCAATGGACGTCTTAATTGTCTCAAGCTGAGTCAATGTGGGGAGTTTCTTGTTTGTGCTGGTGACCATGGGCAGATAGTTGTTCGATCTATGAACTCGCTTGAGGTAGTAAGAAAATATAATGGTGTTGGAAAAGTTATAATGTCTTTAGCTGTAACAGCTGAAGAATGCTTCATTGCGGGGACGAAAGATGGAAATCTTCTTGTTTATTCTATTGAAAATCCTCAACAGCGTAAAGCTAGCATTTCACAAAATACAAAATCTAAAGCCGCAATTACAGGATAGTTATACCATTCAGAAGTTTGTTTAATTTGAGCTGCTGGAACTGATCTTGGAAACAGGTATGTCAGATGCATCTCATTGTTTGTTTTGTTTTGGAAATTGTTAGTCATAGGTTTATGTTCATTTTCTGTTATTTGTCCAATTTAGTCTTACTTATTGAGAGAAAACCGTGCTTATGCTGCTTGTTTTGTGTGACATTTGTTTGGTAACGAGGAAAAAGTCTCTCGTGGTTTCTAAGTTTATCGATTAAAAAATAATGTTAAGTTTATCTTTTTAGCATACTTTCTTGATATATCTTTTGAAGAGTCAACATACCTTCTGAAGTGTCAAGTTGTAACTGGTGTTATACATATTATAAATAATTATTATTGTAATATATTAAATTATTGTATGTAACTAGACCAGTCCTATCTTGATATATCAGCATGTCTAATAAAATTATATAATAAAAAAATAAAGTTATCATTACTTTAAATAAAAATACATATATTCTCTCATTGGAGAAACTTATTTGCTATGGATAATGTTATTTGCTTGCATTTTCGGTATGCAATATAAAAGTACGGATCAACGTTTTATAACACTTAACTCCATGTCTTGCACATAAAAATGATGCAAGTTATGTGCTTTGGAGTGTCGACATCTTGTCCTAAATCTCGTGGCTGCCTATCTTTTTTGTTTTATTCTTTTGTACCTCTATTTATGTGCAATTCATCTAAGAAATGATGTTTTTTTTTATTTTATTTTACAATGCTGATTAGCAGAATATGAAGATTACCCTCTATCAGATGGAATTCAGCCGGTAAACTTTTTGAATTTCAGCGTAATTCGTCGCCATAAATTTGAGGAGGCTCGTGTCCAAGTTCGGCAAAATGATCAGAGTTTAATCCCAATGAGCCGTGGACGGTAAGGATTCTTGCCTCTGCTCGTACAAATATCTCGGATGATGAAGGGTACGACCCAAATTTATACATCAGGCACATTCTGGATAACTCAACTAAACGTTGTTACCAATATCTGAAGAACAACATTTTATGTACTCCTAACTGTGATTAGCAGAAGAAAACATGCTGGTATTTGATGATTGTACAAATTTCAAAGTGGTCTGCAGGTTTATACAAAGCAATTTGCATTTTGCCTAAGTTAAGATGGGGTAATTCGAGTGAATAATTACTACAAAAGCTTGTCACAAAAATGGGTCTCCGTATTTTAAAATAAATATTATCTCAATAAAAATATTAATTATGAATACATATATTATCATTGTTTAATTGTAATTTTATAAAATAATAAGATTAATGATTTGTACTATTCAAAAAGATTAAACAAGCGAGTCTGATTTGATTTTAGCTTAAAATAAAATTGAAATTAGAANGAAAAGGTCATGTATTGAGAGTTTATGGGGGTTACTTATGTTGAGCTGTTCCTCTTTCCCTCCCTCTTTCCAGTTCCCGCTACACGACGGACGTACGCGGCCTCTCTCTCTCTCTCGAATACGTTTCCAGTTCCGGCCTTTCCCTTGCTTCAATCCCTCTTAAATGTTGGTGGACCTTCGATTAGGGTTTCTCTTCGGCGGTGGATTGGTCCTCTGATGCTTCGACCACGCTCTTATTCCTCTTCGTAGTCGCTCATTCGATGTTCGGTCATTCCCAACCATTGAATATGCATAATCGGATATCTTCTGTTCCCGATGACGACGATGATGGCGCAGGCACCGATCCTTTGGACAATCCTCTCATGCGCTACGATGCTCACGCATTGGATGACGCTGCCGGCGCTGTTGGTGAAGATGTCGCGTCCGACGATGTGTACGTTCCCTCTGCTGGGGGTGTGGATTTGGCTGTTCAGCGGGGCGATAGTACGAGCCAGCTCTCGCTTTCTTTTCGCGGCCAAGTTTATGTTTTTGACGCCGTCACGCCTGATAAGGTTCAATTTCTGAGAGAATCTAGGGTTTCTACTCAAGTTTTCTCGGTTTTTGGAACGCGTATGGGCCACTGAAACAACATCTGATTTTGGAACTTTTTTTCCTTATGCGCCATTAAATGGTCTTTAACTTCATTGATTTTTTAAGGGGTGGGGGTCGCACTACGACACATGCTAGAAAAGAAATTTTCCCCCTGGACACCAGTCGGGGATGGGTTTATAATTTATATGAACTGTATGGATCATCTCTCTAAAAAATTCCATTTTGTGTCTATTCAAAGGTTCAAGCAGTGTTACTGCTGTTGGGGGGATACGAGTTATCTACCTCCCAGACAGGCGTGGAGATGGGGCATCAGAATCTGAGAGTATTTCCTCAGCCTGAAAAACTGTTAATTATTGCCTATGCTCTTGCAGATCAATTGTTGATTTTGTTGTTGATTATGTATCTTCTTAGAGTGTGATGGACCTCCCAAGGCGTTGTAGTCAACCACAGAGAGCCGCATCATTAAATAGGTTCAGGCAGAAGAGAAAAGAGCGATGCTTTGATAAGAAAGTCAGATATAGCGTCCGGCAGGAAGTTGCCCTCAGGTGAAAAAATGTGCTTCCCTTTCTGAGTTGATTTTCTCTTTTTGTCATATCGTGGTCAACGAGTGAAATGGTGTTGGAGTAGTCAGTGTGAATCTAAATTCATCATTTTTAACCTTCATCTTTAATTGGTGAGCTGATGAAATTTTTGAAGGGGAGAGTGCTTGTGGAGTTTAGTTTTGTTTAGTTGATAGTTGAAAGTAATGGGTAAATAGGTAAGTGAATTTGTTGCTGTTCCTGGGACATCGTTGAATGTCTAATCGTTAAAATGCCTTTTTATTGGTTAACTTGCTCGTCATATTGCTGCATGTAGGTATAGAAACAAGTAAGGGTTAGAAAAACTCTGGTAGTCTAGAAACAAACAAGGGGTAAAAAAACTGGCTTTGGTGTATAGGATGTCTGTATTATACTTCCTTTTTTTCCAATATTAAGAAATAAATGAACTTGCCAATAGTTTCGGTCTATTTCTTACCAAACATTTGGAAAAATAAAACAAGGCACACGTACTCTCAAAACTCGTTTTGAAATTAATTCTTTACAAAAAAAAAATACATAGATGATTCTCATCCCATTGCTAATTATATGTTGGTCATTAATTAATTATTTTTTCTTTATCTTTGTCTGAATGTGATCAAATTCCCTTGATTTTTTGTGAACTTAGAATGCAACGTAACAAGGGTCAATTTACTTCTGCTAAGAAGTCTGATGGAACTTATAGCTGGGATCCTGTCCAAGAGTTGGGACAAGTTGAAAGTCCTCCAGAAACTTTGTGAGTCTTTTGATGTCCTGCAAGCTTAGTTCTGTGATACGACTTTTTCTTTGTTCTGATGAAAGCTTTAATAGCCTTGCTTAAGTTGCTTAATATATTTTTTATCATATTCAATGCCCCTTTGCAGTACCTTTTTAGTGTCAGATTCTTGCTTTTCTTGGTAAATAAAATGGGTGCATTAAATAAAAAAAACTTTGCAAAACTAGTTAGCTACAAAAATGTTGAACATCTAAGAACCGGTACAAGAAAACACTTCTATGAAAATGCTGACAGACTCTAGTGCTTTAGGTCTCATGGACTCCACAACCTCATCTTTCAAAACCTCAGTTCCTCTTGTTTGAAATAATCCAAATTAGGAGGAATGAATTTGAACACTTTTTTCTCATTTTCCACTCTCCCTCTCCCACATCATTACTCCTAAATAATATTTACTGTGTAGAGCAATCTTTCCAAATGAGATAGTTGGATTTATTCGTCTTAAATTTTCCTTGTTTGTAGATGTACACATTGTGGCATAAGCTCAAAGGCCACTCCTATGATGCGGCGCGGCCCATCTGGACCAAGGTCTCTTTGCAATGCTTGTGGACTCTTTTGGGCAAACAGGGTCAGTGAAGTTTTCTACGAGATTTTTTCTTTTAATGTTTTGTGTTTTTCTAAAGTGGGAAACCATATTTTAATGCATTAGATTTTTTTCTTGAAAAAGAAGATGACTTTTCTTGTGAACCTGTCACGTTAAAAAAAAGGCCGTTGAACCTTTCTTTTTCTCCCTCCAGACCTATTATATAAAATGTTATAGTCAAAGTTGTAATTGTAAATGAACAACTAATCTTGATGGGTTTATTTTATTTTTATTGATAGCTCTACTGAGAAAGAATAGATGTAGAATAAGGAGCAAAAATGTGAGCTTCATAAAATTTTACTGCTAGAGGGTCAGAGGAGACAAAAAGTCACATCAAGCGTAGCATTATATGAGGCTAACATATTCCTAATGTCTCAAATGAACATAAAAAGACAATCAGGCAACAAACTCTTTCACAAGCATCACATACTGGTTAGGCAACACAACTAAACCCTCTTTTGAAATTTTCGATGGATTTAGGTCTTTATGATATTCAATTACGCAGTGCCATTCTTAAGAATATTGAGCTGTAATGATTTTCATAGCATTTTCTCCTATCTTCTCAGCGAAATAGTTCTGATTATGTTATGAATTGGGTAATTGGATTGGACCATTTTACCTGTGACTCATTTGAAACTATGAACAATGAGTGGGCAGATCTCTTTCACTTGTCACTTGACCACATCCACACGTATTTCACTCTTGTATTTTTCTCTTTTTTGCAAAACTTAGTGTCATTTTTATCAAAATTTGCGTGTAGCTTTGATGTGGACCTGCTTACTTAGTTCTAGTCTCCTTTGTTTATCATGGAAATTTCCAGGGTACTTTGAGAGAGCTTTCTAAAAGAAACCAAGATCATCCTCTGTCCTTCACCGAGCAGGTACACTCTCCACCTTGATGATTGTTTACTGGTCTATTGTTAAAAGCCTTTATGGTTTAATACTTGTGAAAGATGGCGGCTCTGAAAAATCGATAACTCCAAATTATTTTGCGATTGTGCATATTCGCTTCAATTAGGGTGAAGTTGATGCGACCGATTCCGACTCTGGAACGCCCATCCATACCCAGAAAAATCTTGCTCACTTACCTAAAAGCGACCAATCGGCTCTAATGGCTGAGCACTAGGTCTCTATTTTCCTGTAGAAAAATGGCTGCAGAGGTTTTTTTATGACGATGAATATAGAAATTTTAGTATTTCTGGTCAGCTTGGCCCTCCCATGTTAATGGGATGTACAGATACTGTCAGTGATCTTATTATTGTTACAAGAGGTTGCCTCATTCTATATTTTTATACAATCTTCAATCTTCTGTGCCTGCGTTCTTGTTTTTGCCTGGCATGGGGCAGTGCTGTGCCTTGTCTCTTCTTTTATTTTCTTATTTCCAATTTATTCTTAGAAATATGACGTGGCCATTTCTAAGCCTATGGATCTTATTATTATCTTTATTTTTGTGTAGCAATTATGTTCTAAAGTATTCAAATAAATAATAAATGGACTTAGGGTTAAAATTGGTATGGACTTGGTGTTGACATTAGATTTGTTTTGTTAGCATATCATTTAATTGTACATGCAGACGTGTTGAATTATGAATAAATTAATTAAAATATCATTTAATATAAAGGCTGATTGTCTGTAACGATGGCAATTTGTGTTTCATTTTACAATGTTTTTTCTTCAAATGCTCGGAACCTGGAGCTGAAATTCCCAGAGCTTCATATCCCGGCATAGTTACAGTCAAAGCGAGCTAATTATACCAACCAAGAACAGCTATGATAGTAGTCAAAATTATAAATACTGGCTTATCCAATATTGTGATGGAAAGAGTGATTCTAATCCTAAGAATCAGGACAAGGGGGGCCTTCTAAAAGAGTATAATCATACATGATACCTAGGAAAGGACTGGCGCATCGCGGGTGTGTGAAAAATATGGTATTATTGCCTTCCGCGAGATTCGACCCCGATACATCCACGCTGTACAGCCAGTAAAGGCCATGAATTCCGAGCCTTGCTATAGAATTGTTTTTCCTTTCAATTCCGGACTGAATAATGGTCGCCTAGAACGAGGATCATCAACCCGAGCCTAAAAGAGAGATGATTCAGAAAGTATATGTTTCAAGTTGCAACGATTTAATGTATCGTGCAAGGATCTTGATATGTGTTTTTGTTGATCTTCCTGAGACAGAGATATACTTTCTTAAAGCTCATATCTACTTAGAAGTTACGATTAAGAGATGCAAGAACCAGTCTAGATCAGACTGTAATCATTGAGAATGGAAGAACGAAGAAACTCGGCATTGATTCTAATTTTTAAAAAACCATAATTTATGGGCCGGTTCCGGTTTTTATGAGTAAAAAATCACGAAATCAAAACCGGGACCGTGAGTCAAAAAATTTTAAGATTGAGTAAAACCCGACTCAAATCTTAATAAAATACATCGTAAATCTTAAAATTAGTTATAAACTCAACCTAAAATAATAAATAAATATATTTTATTGTTATATTTTAATTTTTTTAAATATAAAATAAAACTCGATTAAAATCAATTCATAATCGATTCATGTTCCAAAAATCAAGAACCGTAAGTTCCAATTTCAATTTTATTTCAAGATAAAACCAGACCGGATCAGCTCGTGCCTACTCCGCCAAACAATCAGTTGTATCATTTATTTTTCAATAAATAAAATTATTTATGTACGATAATTATATTTAATAATTACGTGACATTTCTGCATGTATTAATTTTAAAATACACCACCACGTGATAAATAATGCAAGTTAAAGACATAATATCTCCTTAAAAAGTACAAAAACAAAGAAAACTACTCGAGCATTTTCCAAGAAATTGGGAAAACTCTATGACAGAAGAGCTACAAGACGACATAAACAGCCCCACGTGCGGGTTTTGATGACGGAACAACCAATGTCTTCATCCGTGTTCGGGGAATGTCTAAAAATAGGAAACATATACAAGAAGCATATTCTTCACTGATTGAGTGCTTTAATTAGTCTCCGTCTTCCTCTGAAAAAATAGAGACCCCAGTAGAACCGCTATGCCCGTGATCGCAATTGTGAACACCAGCCGTCTCCTCGAGAAATCCCGAGGCTGTCTTCTTCGAGCTCCTTGATCTCTTTCGGGTTCCCTCCGATCACTTCAAAATAAAATTACTCAATCAGAAACTCACTGACCAGATGAAATCCTATGCAACTTTTTAGGTAATTGTAAGTTTAGGGTTTTAGATCAACCCTCTATTCATGCAAGAAAGAAGAAAAGTAGCTTAAAGGATCTACCTCGAAGATCCGGCAGAATTATCCGTAAAACCACGGCACCTACTCTCATGGTTGTATCTTTCTCGCAGTCTAATATATTTATGACACATGTGACAAAGTTCGGTTCGATTTCCGCATACTTCCTACAATTACAATTTACAGGCCAGAAAGGGTATCAAAATCAAATTGAGCTAGTTCAAAATGGAAGCATCTTTTTGTAGAATCGTTGTCACAGTACCTGATGCTCTGCTAAATCTATGGCCGGCAGCGGAAATTCACAAAATTCGCATGTTACAATCCTTTGAGGGCAATTTTCACCTTTATGAATGGCTAAAATTTCACGCTCTACTGTTGCACTGCACAGCGAGCAGGGTACCTGGTCCAAATGCACGGAAATGACAGAATATCCGAGGAAACATTTACATTTACCATTTTCCACTGAAATCAAATTGCAATTCTCTAAAAGAACAAATAGAAATTCCTATCCTAAACAAAATTGTAATCATGTAGCCACCAAAATTTAGAGGACCATATACAGATACTGAACTTAAAGGTACATATAGCCACCAAAGCATGGCCATCTCGGCACACTACATGCGCCAGTTAAGAATACAAGCTCCATTGAAAGTTGTGTCACTCTTCCTAAAAACTCAAAAATAGATGCCAATCTTCCTTGTTTGATACTTAATCTAAAAAGGTAATACGCTTAATGAGGTAACTTGTAAAAGGAAGTCACTGGTAAACATGTAGAATCATAATCTATGTTCTACTAATATATTAATGTTGAAGATTCGCAATGGTGACTGTTTCTTCATGACAAAGAAGCCTGTTGGTGCCACTCCATGAGTAAAATTGGCAAAAAATCACTTTCCAAATTTAACTACAAACCAATCACTATGTCAATAAAGATTCAATTCACATACTGGAGCGTGAGTGTTAAAGAAATGCTCCTCTGCATGTCTCTTAGGAACCATATCGCCACATACTTTACATTTTTCTAGATTACGGGAGCAGTGAGCATAATGCAAGTTGATATTTGAAGAAGGTACAGCTCTGTCACTGGAAATGGGAAATCAAAGGATAAATTAGTTCAGATCTGTAAAATAGAGCTATAAGGAACACTCAGATAACATGTCATTTTTATGTTTCAGATCTTTAATGATATAAAGCAGTATACAAAAATCTCCTCATCGATAATTTTCATTCTTAAAGACGAGTGAATATGGTTTATTGAAACTGAGACTCAAAACTAAATGAGCCAGTATTTGGACAAAAAAAATTGAAACTGGAGATGCAATTATGACCACCGTCAAAGCACTCCAGTAAGAGCATTGAACCCATGTGACTCTTGGTCTCGCTTAGAGGGCTTATCACATAGGAGATCTATGCCTTTACATGAGTTTCTATTTATTCAACTATCAGCTAACGAATGCATAAGGCATGGCATGATCCCAAAAAATACATATATCATACAATTTGATTGGATCTAGAGAGTTAGATAAGATAAGGAGAAAATGTTCAATTCAGGAAAATTTAGTCAAGTTCCAATTAACGTAGCTAAATCCTAATTCATCCAGCTTTATTAAAGTCAAATGTAAAACAAAAAAAAACAAAGAATATAGGAAGAAATTCTTCTTACTGCCATAACATTATCGATGAATTACAAAAACCTCGTCCGATGAAGTAATGAGGTAGAACAAAATGGGGCAAATTCACGCGGCATAGATTTTTAACTCGATCAACAACGAATGATGTAAGAACATCAAATTTCACATACCATGAACTTAGAGCAAATTTTACAATCGATTTAGACGGTTACGTGAAGAGAACATCATAGATCTCAACAAAAGACTCAAGAACACGTTAGCAAACTCTCGAGCAAAGTATTCCCGATCACAAACGAAGCACAAAAGGAAAATGAAAATTTCCAGTCGGCAAAGAATAAAATACCAGTGACTGCAAAGAGTTGTAGCGTCATCGGATATAGTTGCCATTAAGGGAAGGGGGAGCTAACGCTGCAATTAAATCCTAGAAAAGAGAAAAAGGAGACAAAATGAGTGCCAAAAATCACGTAAATTGCAGAGCGGTAGAACAAGATTGAACGTCAACACAATGATTGATCCCCAAATTATGAGAGCTAACCAGAAAATTATCGCCAAAGGATTGGATTAGCTTCCTGTAGAGAACAAACGAAGCCGAGGAAGAAGATGGGCCTCGCGAGGAGTTGAGTTTAATTACTCAGGTTCAACTACCCGAAGTAGACCCTCGTGGTAATAACTAAGTTGGTTCAAGAAACAGAGATTTGAATCCGGAGTAAGGCAGAGTTTAATCTTTCACAGATATTTAATATCTTTGTCGTGTCAGGTAAATGTCTCTCATTTTTAGGTCACTAAATCACTGTAATTAACCTCTTATTTGGGCCGGAGTGTAAGAGCAGGAGCGAATAATTTCACCTTCTTTGATCAAGATGAGGCCTTGCTAGTAGTTTAATTACTTCGGTTCAACTACCCGAAGTAGGACCCCGGTCGATACAATACAAGGTCGAGGACGATTTACGATTTTTTCCCACGCGCCATTAAAGAGGTTGGCATACAATCTTGTCTTTTAACTATGGGTTAGTAAGCCGTGGGTCAAAATTAAGGATAATATGCTCGTTGATCTGGTTTTTTTGAAAAATTAAGAACGGTCCATTAAAATTTAGTATTAAAATTTTCAAACTCTTGTGAAATTAGGAGCCGACTATATATTTAATTTTGATCATGAATCGGTTTAATCTTTTGCGTTAAATATTTTAAAATAATAAAAATGAATATTTATAATTTTAATGGTTCAGTCTTAGGTTGATTGTCTTAGAACATTGCAGACGAGGACCGGACCAATAAAATTAGGTTTGACTTAAATGGGCTAGAAATTAAATTTTTTTTCATTCACGACCGACTAGAACCGGATCAAATACGTCGATATCGGTTTGGTTTTGTGACTGGGTCGATTCTGCTCAGTTCTAATCAAAATTATGTTCAAGTTCAAAATTATGTCCCGCGGAGGATCGTCTTGCTCAGTCTTCCGTTGCTTCTCAGGTTCTATTTCGCAATAATTATGAGCATGTTTAGGGTTGGTCGTTGACAGTTTTATTTGTATCTGATCCAAAGGTGGGGCTCGTGATCGGCAAGCTTAGTTCGCCGTTAGACAGAGGGTTTGTGTTTGATTTGATCAAAACTCCACCTAACGATGCCGGAGAGGAGGCTTTTGTCGTCGATACATGTAAAGAAGGCAAGAAGAAGAGTTCGAAAACCAAATCTGCTGCTGCAGATGCATCTGCTTTGGTCATCGACAAAGATCGGGTCGCCGAGCATGATTGCCTTGCCATTTCTTAGCCGTTCCTATATTTTGCCTACTTTTTTTTTAATAATGTGAACGATGTCAGTGCTTATGACAAGGTTTATTTCTTCTTTCAGATTTCTAGAATGTTACTCGGAAGTATGAAAGTGGCGGGGATTTACGTTTGGGCGAGCGAAGTTGCTTTGAAGAATTCAACCATGATGTTGTGCCAGGTACTTTTGCTCTATATTTAGTCAACTTTTAAAATGATTGAGAATTCATGTTGATATTTTGAATGAACTTAGTAACTTTATTAAAAATGGATTCGAAATGAAAATCCAGGATTCAGACAATCTACGAGCTTGATTGTTTTCACAAAGATCGTGTCACAATAGAGGCCTAATTGCTATCCAAGTAATCATGTGAATTCTAATCCAGCTATTTCCAAACGTTTAATTCTTATCCCATTTTTCTAATGGAGGACTTCTCGTCCTAGCAATTTTTTCACCACGTTATTACTTTTTGAAAACAATAAACAAAAAAAACTTAATGAAAACATTTTTTCTTCAACATTCATGTCCATTGCTCCAACTTGTTTACGCACTTACCGTATGTTAAAGTTTCTATTTTATCAACGAATATTTGAAAGTGATTTTTTACATAGAAGGCCTGATTATGACTGTTGTTCACTTAGCGGAGCCTTGAAACCCTGAGGCAATGTTCAGTTTACCCCTTAATTTCTCATATTAGTGGGAGTTAATATTTAAATATACTGTTTACCTTATCCATTTATTTTTAAATTTGTTTTTATCTACTTACTCTATGTATTACCTTCTACTTCTTATCAGGGTTGGTTTAAATTATAATGTGAAGATAATATTAGACTTGCTACTACAATCATTAATCTGAAAAATCTGCACATTCATGTTATTCATTGCTATTAACACATATTATAGACAGTAAATGGTGATGCAGAAGCAATACCACTTTTAGATACCGAATGGGATGAGAGACTTCTTTTGCATGTGTGCTGTAGTCCCCGTAGGTATTTTTGTTGTCCAAGTTCCCTTCTTAGACGGCTTAGGCAAATTTTTAAACAGTCATGGTTATGATGGACAAATGCAGGTGGACATGCCGGAATTCTAAATTGACTCCCATTATTACATCCAATGCTTTATGACCTTGCGATTTCAAAATGGGAAGGGTCTTAAGTTCTCTTCAAGTATTCAAGTGTACATACAAGATAATCTTACGAGATAATCTTCTGAGAGTTTCTATAACAACTGGAGAGAGAATTAGTAATACTGGGTCATTTTGCCGATGACAACGAGAACTACCGAGGAGTCTATTCTATTGGGATAAAAACTTGGTTGTGAAGTATCAAACAATTCATATGATGTTGAACCCTTTCCTCATTCTTTATTATCTTGATCATCAGCAGTCACTGCATTTACTTTTTAAGGGGCCTGATGACAAACTTGGTCATATGATGTTGAACCCTTTCCACATTTTTGCATTCTTTAGAGATCAAATATTTGTCTACCTCCAACAAAGGCATGTTGGTTGTTCTCAACACATACGTTCTTGAGCAATTGATGAGCATGTACGCAGGGATTTTGTACCACTCCAACAAACAATTCTATGATTGAACTTTTTCAGAACGACAGATGAATCAATTTTCACGCATCTTTGGGACATGCTTTAATTTTTAAGTAGAACATTTCTATGAATATGGATGTCGATCACATTTTTCTACAAGTCCTTTATTTTATTTTTACAAGTTTTTATTGAGTTTGCCTTCCCCATCCCATTTTCTGCACTTTCGGTTATAAAGGAAGCTGAGCCATGTGCATCTGGAATTTTTCATGATATAGAACTTCTCGTGGCATTTTTGAAAAATACAGCCATAAAAAGTATACTTCCTGCTTCACTTTTAGATTTCATACAGTTTTGTTTTCCTTTTGGTCTAGGGAACAGGATGGATGAATTAATTTCCTTTTCCGATGCTTTCTCAGTTACATCACCTTTTCCT
This sequence comes from Begonia fuchsioides, assembly GCA_003255005.1. Lineage (NCBI taxonomy): Eukaryota > Viridiplantae > Streptophyta > Magnoliopsida > Cucurbitales > Begoniaceae > Begonia > Begonia fuchsioides. The sequence goes on from QAOC01016994.1 coordinate 289,468, forward strand.
TTTCTTGATTCTGTAAAGCCTGCAGCCAAAAGGATCTTGATGGTATGCTTGTCTTTAGCGGTTCAGTTTGTTCTTGTGCATACTTGAACGTAAAGGAGCCCATTCTGAAGCAGCTGCTGAAGTCAAGGTACTGTATGTTTGGGCAATATTTTATTTCTAGACTGAGAACTTTCTTGCATTCATGTTGACTGCAATTCACATGATTATAACGATTAGAACCTCTTGCTGAAATTTGTTATTTGGATTGATGTTCGTTTAGCTACTACTTGTCTATTAACTGTCTTATTGCATTTTGGTGTACTCCTGCAGTGATTTATTAAGCAAGGAAAATCCGTGAGTGTCTTTTTTTGTCGAATAGAAATTATTCTTGGTTGTTTGTACTGCAAATCATATGACATTGTGTTTCATTGCTCCTGAATAAATCACTGGCGACTTTGAACTAAAATGCTTTACCTTTGACTTGCATCTATCGGTATCTAGTTTCAACGACAATTTTAGTATCCTAATCTTTGAAACTTTAGTTAAAGTCGTTTATGTTTTTTATATTATCCCTTACCCTAGATCTATGCAGGAAAATGACTCGTAGCCTATGAATGTTGTATTGTTAGACGTTATCTTGAAGTTGAAGTTAGTTAAATGCTAGTGATATAATCCTGAAGCAAAATTTCAATAGGATTCAATTAAACTGGTTATTCTGTTATTCTGAATTTTTATTTCCTTTGTTACCCATTTTGTTCTCTTAAAATAATATTAATTTCAAGCTGTCCTAAGTTACTGTAATGATCGGCCATTATTTTAATACGTGTAAGTTATTTATTTATTTTAATTTATGGGCAGGGAGATATTATTAGAAGTTTACTGAGTAGATTAGATATCATTTGTGATGAGGCATTCAGAGAACCATAATTAACTGACGATTCAAAAAAAGTAAATGACAAGTTACCGTCAGATCAATCAATCTGTCAGCCCAGCATGCACTTACTAGAGTATGGGAGCACTGAGCTGTGATAATTAGCTTGTTGAAATCGTGGTTGTGTCTTTTGAAAACTTTATTAGCTTTTCTGTTATCTGCCATCAGCTGGTAAATATAAGTTAGAAAAATCATTAGCCATATTACTGTATCTTTGAAGAGCTTGCTTCTTGGAAAGAGTTGTGCAATGATGTCTGTAGTGTATAACCTGCAGTATTTATTCGTGGAATCCTATGGTTATCAAAATCTTTAGCTCAAATTGTTTTTCATCTTTATATCAAAATTGGATGTTCATGTCTTGGAACAATTAAATATAGGCTTTTATGTGTCATGTGAGATTGCAAAATTAACTGTGATTAAATTACCGTCCACCTCTTTAGTTACAAAATGACTCTCTTTTTACCTCCGTCTCAGCCTTGCTGTGTGATTCAATTGTTTGTTACCCTGATGAAAAATGTATATTTCAATCAATTTTCTATTTTTTTTCAAAACCAGGAAAAAAATGCATTCTTTCTTTTCCTCGAAGGGTGCCTGTTCCTTGGTTGGCGGACACTTACATCTGCGATTATGTACTACCATATGACCCAATTGAGGTATATAGTTTGAGTTTGATCATTTGTTTAATCACTCAACATTTAGTTCTTTACATTGACTTGGGAAGCCTCTGTTCTTAAGTAATTCTTATTAATTTTCAATCAATTACAAATGGAGTTGAAGTGTTTTTTTGTTCAAAAAATTAAGCTTCTGACTACTTTAAAGTCCCGAGTATCCACTATCTATGCTCTTTTTGGCAGATGATCGATTTAATTTTGGCAACAAAATATTCAATGGATCTGGCTTCTTTAATTTACTTGATCAACTGTTCTAAGTAGTGTTCCCTTCCAGTCAGCTTCATCCTCCCAAGCAGATAGAAGTATAAAAGAAAAAAAACAAGAAGGTGACTCAAAATCATCAACTAAGTCCACTGATACATTTCAAGATCTTCTTTTTTTTCTCATCCTCTCAATCATAGTTGGTTTTGTGCTTTATGTTACCAGGTCAAATTCTTCTTTCTTGGATATTTTTCGCGTTCATCCTGTTGTTTATCAGGTATATTTATTCGTCACTTCCTGTTAGGGTTGCACTTTTAGTAACTAGGCTTGAATCGAATATAATAATTGGCTTATCACTCCCATTTATAGTTATCCAGAATGGATATATGCTCAATGTTTTGATGTTGCTTTTAGAACTGTCTGAAGTATTAACTGTATTTTGCGAGGAAGAGAGTGCAATCTAAGCAAGAGAACTTACATTTAAATGTTTAACGTGTTTACAAATATCTTGAGAAAATAATTAGACAGAGTTTCTGAAGCATTATCAAATTTATTTGTCAATGTTTCAGCTGAGGGAAACTAGTTGAAGGCTTCAATTTTTCAGCTTTTTGTTCCCAAAGTTAAAAAAGGGTGTAGATTCTGGGTTGTTTTGTAATCTGCTTAGCTCTGCTTCTTTCACCATTTCCTTAAAATCCAGATGGTTTTCGATTGCTGTCTTAGATTCCCACGCATTGATGTACATTAAATCTTTTTGTCACAGATTGTGGAGAATCAAATCTTTAGTACAATTATTATTTCTGCTGTGGAATCAAAGCAGGGAATGACGTCAATCTCCGGTGAACTGCCTCCAGTCGATAAGTGTTTTTCATTATATCTTCATTTATACTATAGTTTTGCAGGTTATTTTTTGATAAAAAAAAAACATAGGAGACTGAATTTGACGAGGGAAGGATTGTCATGGCCTGATTCTGATTTTGGTAAAACTTGCAATCATTTACTGCGGACCAGATGGTCCACAACTACAGTCTACAGCTGCAGCAGATACCTCCATACTTGATGAGCTTTTTTTACCAGCGGTAAATTTGTGGTTCAGAGGGTAAGAACTGATCGTTTCCACATGTCTGGTTCTCATTCCTTGCACAGTTTACCAGACAGCTTCTGAGAACTGCCCTTTCGTGGCAAAAATGACTAGCAGTGGCCTCTTCCTTTCTGGTGCCTTACTTCCTTGCGTTAAGCTTTTGGATCATACTGGTTTTGGTTGTATGCTGTAGTAGCAAACAACTCACTAGCAGACGAATTGTGGAGGGAGAGAACGCTGGTCTACAGAAAGAACTGTTATTGTGGTGGCAGAAGAATACAGCCAGTCAGAATCAGTCAGCTATGGCGGTGGGGGGTCAGAATTTGCCCTGATCAGCTGGTTTAGACTACAGGCGGACTGGGGATCAAAACTTCTGATAACCAAACTGGTCCGAAAATCGATTCAAATCCAGGTTGGTTCTTGGGTCCGGTTTCCTTGAATCCAAATTTCTAGACCTGTAGGTTTACTGGCCAAGCCCACACCTGATATAGCTTAAGCTATATATATACGGCAGGTTCCGTCCAAGTTTCGTCACTGGTGAGTTCCTTAGCAAGAATTAGCTTGAACAGAGATGGAGTTGAACGAACATGCCTTGGCAGACGACGAAGAGCAAAGTTTGGAAAGGAAACGGGAAATGGAGGATCCTTTATTTTATGGCTGGACTTTCGATCAAAACATTCCTTGTTTTGTTCAAAACTCCTCTTTCGTTGAAGCTTCATTACTGTCCTCCCCTTTCGGACCATACCCAGATAACGATTCATTATCCACCCTGCAAACCATCGACTGTTCCTCGTACAACATCTTGGAGAAAACCCGTTTCGCAGCTCACCAAAATGTCCTCATCTCTGCTAATGATGATAAAGAAGATCCCAGAAATGGAACGAATAAGTTGGTGAGGCGGCAATCGAAGAATCTTATGGCTGAGCGACTGCGGAGAAAGAGGTTGAACGACCGTCTTTCCATGCTCAGATCCATAGTTCCAAAAATAAGCAAGGTATGTAGCAAAATATAGAGGTAATTTGCTTGATTTTCTTTTCATTCTTTTCGATGCTTGATGTACAGATGGATAGAACAGCTATTCTAGGAGACGCCATTGGTTACACGAAACAACTTCTGGAAAAAATCAGCAGCTTGCAGCAAGAGATTGAAATGGACTCTAATGGCCACCAGTTGCAGATGAGCGTTTTCAAGAATGTTAAGGCTAATGAGTTTCTACCCAGAAATCCACCCAAGGTAAGAATTCTGTTAATGGGTGCTTAAATTTGATTCTAATCAACAATATTTTTTAATTTCTCTCCTCTATTTTTTCTGCTTTTATAAATCCCAGTTTGATGTGGTAAGGAGAAAGAAAGACACCCGAATAGAAATTCTGTGTGGCAGTGAATATGGGATGCTGTTATCCACAGTGAACGCCATTGAAGAACTGGGCCTCGAGATTCAGCACTGTGTCATAAGCTGCTTCAATGATTTCACGATGCAAGCTTCTTGTTCAGAGGTCAGCTCTTCGTTTTCTATTTCTCTGCCTATAATCTGCTTAGATTTATGGAGTTTTACTTCCACTGTTTAAACTGAGTTCGAGGTCAATCCATGGAGAATATGTTAAATTATACTGCTTTTGAATTTGATCGCAGGAACTTGAGCATAGAGACTTGATTAGCCCAGAAGAAATCAATCAAGCTTTACTTCAAAGCTCAGGCTATGGAGGAAGAAGCCTTTAGAAGCTTTAAAACTGGAACTTGGATCGACGGAATTCATTTCTTAGACAAAGTTCAGTAAGGCTGAGCATCATCAGTACCTCATCTTCAGCCTTAACGTCGTCGTATTCCGACAGGGTTCTAAACCCAGAGAAAGAGCTTTGGAAGACGGTGAAATCATGTAAATGGAAGCTCCGGCGCCGGAGGTTGCTGTTTCGACTTTTGAGTCTATGGGTTTGATAGAAAAATCGAAACTTGGACCGTGAAAAAACCAACCCAAACCGGATGAAAACCGGGAGTTTGAGCACCTTGGGTTGCGATCCATAAAAATCTGTTCTTTTGCGGATATACACGACTACGTCTGTCCTCCTAAACTCATGGATAGAGCTTCTTCCATTGTTGCCTCAACGGTGTTCTAAAAGTCAAGCGTACAGAGCCAAACTCCCACCGCCTAAACAACCCAAATCCCAAGCTTTGAGCTTTCTTTTTAACCATTCTCTCTGGTTCTTCTTCTTTCCATGAAAACTCCCGTTATTTAACTTCCTTCTACATGACAGATCACAGGGCTGCCTTTGAGAGTTTTTTCCAGGGCTGGCTCGTCCGCCATGAGAGGCTGCACGAGCAGCTCCGGCGAAGTTTCGACGTGGAGGAGAGTCGGAGAAGTTTGGTCCACCAAGTGGTGTCGCACTACCAGCAATACTACGAAGAGATTTTGAAGCTTGCCGGCGAAGATATATTTCTGGTCATTTCAGCGCCGTGGCTGAGCTCGTTTGAGCAGTCTTTGCAGTGGATCGGAGGGTTTAAGCCGGCGATGGTTCCCCGGATAATCCAGAGCTCGGTGCGAGACCTGTCGCCGGAGCAGTGTCTGACAATGGAGCGAGTGAAGGCGGAGAGCGGGTGGAAAGAGAGGGATCTGAGCGAGGCAATGGCTAGAATGCAGGAGAGCATGGGAACTCCGACATTCATGGCTCTAGCGTTTCAGACGGAGATTGACCGGTTGAGGGACGGGGAAATCACGGCGTTCCAAGCGGCGGTGGAGGAGCTGAAGGCGGCCATGGTTGTGGTGTTCGAGAAGGCGGAGGTGCTTCGCCGGTGGGTGATAAGGAAAGCCGTCAAAATATTGAGACCATCACAGCAGTTTAAATTTTTGTCAGCTATTGTGGAATTTCAGCTTCGTGTCCGGAGGTGGGGTTTGCAAAGAGGTGCTCGTAGACTCTAGACTATCTTCCACGTACATTCTCTCTCTCCTCTCTCTCTCTCTCTCTCTCTAGAAATGCCCCTAAAAAAACCATAAGATTACTCAAATTTGATCTTGTTATAAAAGCAAATAGAACTAGAACGAAAGATGGGTTTTGAGTATTCTTTATATGTAAATATTTGTACCTTAAATTTTGGTTAATTGAGTATTCTCTTTCGAAATTTTTTTAGTACAATCAATCTAAGTATTGGGTCAATCACGATCGAAAATTAAAGTATACGAGATAAAATTACGACAAATGTTAGTTGATAATTGTAGGTAGTTTAACATGTTAACTGATATAATTAAAATTTTAAACTATCGTTAGAACAATAAGTATTCTTAGAAAATTAATTGATGAAATCAAAAATTCAGGTGATCGATGCTTGATATAAGGTACCCCGTAATAATCATTGTACGAATCACGTAATCGTATTCGTCAAAGTTATAGTCTTCAAATGGTAAAAGAGAGCGAGTCCGTAGGTTCATTGAGTCTTGGTTCGCGAAGGGGCGACGAAACAGGCCTTTTAGTGCACGTGGACGATCGAACTTCTTCAAAAATTACATGACACGAGAGACACGGATAGCGCATCGCGATTTGTTTTTAATTGTGGATCGAAAGTTTAATATTTTAATTTGTAATTAATTTCTGTGGTGTCACGATATTGATCGAATTACATTATTGTAGAATACAAGGTCAAGTTGAGTCCCGTGAAATGATCAAAACACAACATTATTGGATGCAAGAGAGACAAAAATAAGCTCGAGCAACATCATCAGACACTTCCACGACCGTGGAACCCACCGTCAACGATGATGGAAACGCCGATGTTCGATCGATGATGCCCCGATTCCATGCTCCGAATCTGCACATTAAATGAGCGGGTCTTCGACAATTCATTGCTTGTTTCGAATTCATGAACTCTCTTTTGAATTTCTCGTGAATTTTTTTTTTTTAAAATACGAGATAATTAAATTATATAAATAATTAAATTATATAAATAGATCTTATTTAATTTATTAATTATTTAATTTTATTGTCACGTTTTAGAAGCGGGTGACGTTTGACTTTTAGTCAACCTCGGCTGCTTGAATTTGGTCACTGTTCATCCACGTCGTTTTCCATGCATTACATGACAAAGTCGAGAGAGTTTGAAAACGACGTCACTTTGCAGCAACTTGTACCAGCGGCCCAATAGATCTTTATTGCGGGTGGATAATTTATTATTTTTAATATTAAATAACTCTGAATCGAAGAGTTGACACGTGTAATAAAAGTTGCGCTTGCCCTCTTCAAACGCCTGAACAAGGAGATAAAGAAGTCTCCGTCTCCGGCGAAACGTGGATTTTTCGGTATGTCGCCGGCGACTGCTGTCTTCTCCGTTTTCCTGATTTCTTTACTCTGCCTTATTCACTCTGACGAACTACGAATCCTTCTTGAGCTGAAATCGGCATTGCAAAGCTCCGACTCCGACGTTTTTCTGTCATGGAAAGCCGGCCGATCTGTCTGCGATTTTTCTGGAGTTACTTGCGATTTCGGAGGTTTGGTAACGGAGATTGATCTTTCTGACCGGAATCTGATCGGAGTTCTTCCTCTCAATTCTGTATGTCAGTTACAGTCGTTGGAGAAGCTTGCTTTTGGATTCAACTATTTGAGTGGAACAATCATGGCGGATTTGAACAATTGTGTCAAATTGCAGTATCTGGATCTCGGGAACAATTTCTTTTCTGGTTCATTTCCGGACATATCTTCTCTCACCGGATTGCAACATCTGCATTTGAATAACAGCGGTTTTTCCGGGGCTTTCCCTTGGAAATCGATCGGAAACATGACTTCATTGATTCGGTTGAGTGTTGGAGATAATCAGTTTGATCGAACTCCCTTTCCCATTGAGGTGGTTAGCCTCGAAAAGCTGAATTGGCTTTATATGAGTAATTGCTCAATCGGAGGCCAAATTCCTCCGTCCATCGGAAACCTCAATCAACTCACTAATTTAGAGCTCTCAGACAATTTTCTGACCGGTAATATTCCGGCGGAGATAGGAAAACTTCGGAAACTCTGGCAACTCGAACTTTTCAATAACCAGTTGAATGCTACTCTTCCGGTTGGTTTGAGAAACCTGACGGTTCTCGAGAACTTTGACGCTTCGAGCAACAATCTGGAAGGAGACCTAACTGAGTTGCGTTTTTTGAATAATCTCGTTTCTCTGCAACTCTACAAGAATAGTTTCACAGGTGAAATCCCGGCAGAATTTGGCGAATTCAAGCGGCTCGTAAAGCTTTCTCTGTATAGAAATCAGTTGACCGGTGCTCTTCCTCAAATGCTGGGTTCTTGGAGTGAATTCATTTTCATTGACGTATCTGAGAATTTGTTGACGGGGCAAATTCCGGCCAATATGTGCAAAAGAGGGACGATGAAGCAACTTCTCATGCTTCAGAACAAACTCACCGGAGAAATTCCGGGCACCTACGCTAATTGCTCCTCGTTGCTTCGTTTTAGGTTGAGCAACAATTCACTTTCCGGCGTGGTTCCCGCCGGAATCTGGGGATTACCAAACGTCAATATCATCGACGTCGGATTGAACCAATTGGAAGGTCCAATTACAACCGACATCCGCAACGCAGGGGCTCTCTGGCAATTGTACGTCGGAAATAATCGTTTCTCCGGCGATTTACCAGCGGAGATTTCGGAAGCATCATCCCTAGTGACGATTGATCTGAGCTATAATCAGTTTTCAGGAGAAATTCCTTCGACAATCGGAAAACTATGGCGATTGGGAAGTATTTTAATGGATAACAATATGTTTTCAGGCAAAATTCCATCCACGATTGGTTCCTGTCGCTCCCTCGGTGATTTAAATCTTGCTCAAAATTCTCTTTCCGGCGAAATTCCGTCGTCTTTAGGAATTTTGCCCTCATTGTACTCTCTGAATTTATCCCGAAATAAACTGAGCGGCGAAATCCCCCGGAGTTTGTCACAACTGAAGCTAAGCCTGTTAGATCTTTCAAACAATGAGTTAACAGGTTGGATACCGGATCCTCTATCGATCGAAACCTACAACGGAAGCTTCGCCGGAAATCCTGGCCTCTGCAGTGTCGCCGTTCGCTATTCCCGGAGATGTTCCTCGGGTGCCGGAATATCCACCGACGCTAGAATGATGGTAATTTGCTTCGCGGTAGGTGTAGTGCTGCTGCTGATTTTCCTGTCGTTCTTGGTCTACTTAAACAAGAAAGAGAGAGACAGAGACCGATCGTTGACTGAAAAATCCTGGAACATAAAGTCCTTCCATATCTTGACATTCAACGAAGAAGAGATTCTGGCCTCCATTAAAGAGGAGAATCTAATCGGAAAAGGCGGCTCAGGGAACGTGTACAGAGTCAAAGTCGACGACGGAAAAGAACTAGCCGTCAAACACATCAGAAACACCGACCAACGCAGCCGGGAAAAGAGCCGATCAGCGACGCCGGCGACCGGGAAAAAGTCAACAAAATCACGGCAATTCGGCGCAGAGGTGGACACCTTGAGCTCCATTAGACATTTGAACGTAGTGAAGCTTTATTGCAGCATCACGAGCGAGGATTCGAGCTTGCTAGTTTATGAACATTTGCCGAATGGAAGCTTGTGGGATAATCTTCATACGAGCCAGAAGATGGAGTTGGACTGGGAAACGAGGTATGAAATTGCAGTGGGATCCGCAAAGGGATTAGAGTATCTCCACCATGGATGCGAGCAACCAGTTCTTCACAGAGACGTGAAATCAAGCAATATATTGCTGGACGAAACCTTTAAACCCAGAATTGCTGATTTTGGGCTGGCCAAGATTGTTCAGACCGGCGACGGTAATGATTCCACCGCCGTCATTGCCGGAACGCTTGGCTACATCGCTCCAGGTCTGTAATTTCTCTCCGTCACTGCGAAGACTATGAAAAGGGTCATCATAAGTAATAAGATTACGATGAATTGCAGAATATGGATACACGGAGAAGGTGACGGAGAAGAGCGACGTATACAGCTTCGGAGTCGTGTTAATGGAGTTAGTGAGCGGGAAGAGACCAATAGAGCCAGAATTCGGAGAAAATAAGGACATAGTTTCATGGGTATCAAGCAAACTAAAGACGAAAGAAAGCGTTGTAAGCATAGTGGATCCTAGAATCGGAGAGGGGTATAAAGAGGCCGCCATTAAAGTACTGAGAATCGCAGTTCTCTGCACGGCAAGAAAACCCACTCAAAGACCCGCCATGAGAAGCGTAGTTCAAATGCTTCAAGCAGCAGAGCCATGCAGGTTCGTCGGCATTGCTGACTGCCACAAGCTAAGATAATGAAGACGAAGATGACTCCTCAATCGTGAGCTTGCTGAAGCCATCCAAGAACGCCATTAATGGAGGAAAGCTTGGAGGTATTATCCACTGTACATAAAATGATATCCCATAAATCGTCCTTAGATCAACTCCAACGTCAAATTCTACTATTCCAGTATCAAATAAACCTATCCTTAATTTCTAGCTTGAGCTTTTATTCGAAGAATCAATGTCGTGTAATTGTTGCGGTTCGAAGATGTATATATAAATAAAAAGTTCAATTCTAAATTTATTAAGGAAATAAATAATTATATATAATTAATTTCATTAATTATACTTTAATTTTATCTGTCTTTGACTAACACGTCTATTTTAAGATAATATAATAAAAAATAAATCAAATATTACTCGTTAAAGTTTAATTTTAGTTTCAACATTATTATATAATTCGACCCTATGAATTGTTTCCCCATTATATGCCGTGGCCCTTTCCTCCCCTACAATGCAAATTATTCTCGCATATTCGTTTATATATAAATTATTTGTTCTCGACGAAGATTACAAAATCGAGAATCTTCAAATTATGCAAATTATGCATATTTGTTTATATTTCTAAGCGACGTTTTCTTAGGAAACGAATCACGAAAGAAAAGGATCCCACATCACGGATCATGCTCGATATATATTTTTGGACGGATTTGGTGAAAAGGATAAGAATTTGGCGCTGAAGAGCTTAAACAATGGATTAGGTTATGATTAATGGTTAATTAAAATTGAAATTAAAAGAAAAAAATAGAGAGGGCCTCAATCTTAGCAAATTGGGTTTGCCTTGCTTTTAGGGAGTGGGCATCTCGCATCTTTGCTTTCCTCCTTCGTGAACATATCACTTCTTTTTCAAATTCCCCTATCAACCTTATTCCTACTACACGGGCCTCCTATTTCTAATCCAGGCCCATCGGGCTCACCGGCCCATTATTATAATTATATATAATTAATATATTGAATTTATTCTCTTATCGTAACTTGTTAAAATACACGATAAAACAACTGTTCTTGGAAATAAGGCAATCTCGGAGTCGCGCGTGTGCATGTAATTGTAGTATGCATGGGATATTGTCGGTGGAGTAGTCACGTCATGGAGAAAGGGTCGGGATCGCATCGAGCGGTCGTGATCGTGAAAATGAACGGTGGTTAGGAGGAGATGCAGCAGATGATTCAAATATCTTATCACTCTAAAGTAGACCATATTCTCAACTTCATGTAGTGGAGCATAAAACCCAAAGCCCCTTTATGCAAAAGATGTGCATCTCTTTGCCTTGGACCCGAATTGCAGCACCTCGGTCGGTCGATGATTCCCCGGTACTCAGCTCGATCGCCCGATCATTTACATAGATATTGACTCGAATGTCTCGGTTACCGTGACAAATTAATCGAGTAATTATTTAATTTCATTATATGTGTAGAGGATTATTAGTGGGAGTTTCAATGATACAGTCAATCGTTACAAGTTATAAGCTGCTTTTTTCTTACTGCACTCTGGCCTCTGCAGCAGCCATTGTTTCATCTTCTTCTCCTTTGCCACCTTTCTGTGTCTGTTTCGCCCATGGATTTCCCTTCTTTCTTTTTTCTTCTTCTTTTTGTTTTTTCTTTTGCTTCTGGGTCTGTATCCATGGCGGCTAATCAGTCTCAGTTTTTTGCTCTCTTGAAAAAGTCGGTCTCCGGGAGCTACTTGTCGAGCTGGGACGTCGCCGAAGGATCGGCGGCTTTCTGCAATTTCACCGGGATCTCTTGTGATGATCGGGGGTATGTGATTGGAATCAATGTCTACGGAAGGTCACTTTCCGGCAGTTTCCCGGCGGACGTTTGCATGTATTTGCCGGAGATGCGTGTTCTTCGTCTCGGACGGAGTGGCCTCCATGGAACTTTTCCTCAAGGTCTGTCTAACTGCTCTCGGTTGGAAGAACTGGACCTGAGTTTTCTCTATCTCACCGGGGAAATTCCAGACCTCTCGCCGATGAAGTCCCTGCGAGTTCTCGATATGTCGAATAACTACTTTGTCGGCGACTTTCCGATCTCTGTTTTTTCCCTGACGAATCTGGAGAGACTGAATTTCAACGAAGACAACAGTTTGAACTTGTGGCAACTTCCGGCAAATATATCGGAGATGAAGAAGCTCAAGTCCATGGTTTTGACGACGTGCATGTTACGCGGCCGGATTCCGCCGGAGATCGGAAAGTTAACCTCTCTCGTCGACCTGGAGTTGAGCGGGAATTTTCTCTCCGGCCAAATACCGAAAGAAATCTCGTTGTTGAAAAGTCTGAAGCAGCTCGAGCTTTACTATAACCAACTCGATGGCGACATTCCCGAGGAGATTGGAAACCTGACAGAGCTCAGAGATTTAGACGTGTCGGTCAACCTGCTGACCGGAAAGCTTCCCAAATCGATTTGTCGTCTTCCACATTTGGAAGCTCTCCAGCTTTATAATAACAGCCTCACCGGCGAAATCCCAACTGAAATCGCCGATTCGAAGACGTTAATCATGTTATCACTCTACGACAATTTTCTCACCGGAAACGTACCGGCGAATCTGGGCAGGTTTTCTCCTTTGACGGGTCTTGATTTGTCGGAGAATAAGCTCTCCGGCTCTTTGCCGGCGGAGGTCTGCAGAGGAGGTCAGTTGAAGTATTTTCTTGTTCTTCAAAACAAATTTACGGGAGAAATACCAGAAATCTACGCAGACTGCAAGTCTCTTCTTCGTTTTCGTGTTAATTCTAATGCATTGGAGGGTCCAATACCAGAAGGAATGCTTGATCTTCCCCATGTTTCGATCCTCGATTTTAGTTTTAATAATCTGAGTGGGCGAATTCCTTCTTCTGTGAATGCGAGAAATTTGTCGGAGCTGTTCATGCAGAACAACAGGATTTACGGTATCATTCCGCCGGAGATTTCCTTGGCTACCGGCCTGGTGAAGATTGATTTGAGTAGTAATCTTCTTTCCGGTCCGATTCCGGCGGAGATCGGGAGCTTGAAGAAGCTGAATTTGCTCCTTTTGCAAGGAAATAAGCTCAGTTCCTCCATACCTGTTTCTCTCTCTTCTTTGAAATCCCTGAACGTTCTCGACGCCTCCGATAATCTCCTCACCGGAAATATCCCGGAGAGTCTCTGCGAGTTGTTGCCTAACTCTATCAACTTCTCCAACAATCAACTTTCCGGCCAAATTCCTTCGTCTTTAATCAAAGGTGGGTTAGCAGAAAGCTTTGCCGGCAATCCAGGACTCTGCGTTTCAGACTACCTCAACATCTCCGATCTCAATTTCACCATTTGCTCAAAAAGACACACCCAGAAAAAGACGAATACCATGTGGGTAATTGGAGTTTCAGGGTTCATCATCCTCATCGGAGCTCTGCTATTTCTGAAACGCCGACTAAGCAGAGAAAAATCGGCATCCGAACAAGAAGAAACGATTTCTTCATCTTTCTTCTCCTACGACGTGAAAAGCTTCCACCGCATAAGCTTCGACCAGCGGGAAATAATCGAATCCATGGTCCCAAAAAACATCGTCGGCCATGGCGGATCGGGAACAGTGTACAAAATCGAATTAAACAGCGGAGAAGTAGTCGCCGTAAAGAGACTCTACAGCCAAAAGACAAAAGACGAGCTGATACTCAACAAAGAATCAAAAACAGAGGTCGAAACTCTTGGAAGCATAAGACACAAAAACATCGTGAAACTCTACTGCTATTTATCGAGCTTAGATTGCCGGATTCTGGTTTATGAATACATGAAGAACGGCAATCTCTACGATGCCTTACACAAAGGGTGGGTCCATTTGGATTGGGCGATTCGGCACCAAATCGCGCTCGGCGTGGCTCAGGGGCTCGCCTATCTGCACCACGATTTGGTGACGCCGATCATTCACCGGGACATAAAGACGACGAACATTCTGTTGGACGTGAATTACCAGCCGAAAGTCGCCGACTTTGGAATAGCCAAGGTCTTGCAAGCAAGAGGCAAAGACTCGACCACCACCGTCATCGCCGGAACTTATGGCTATTTAGCACCTGGTACGTTCTTCTCCGGTGGGTGCCGTTAATGGCGGAATTAAAGAAACTCAGAGTTTTAAACCCGTTTTTGTTTCGATATTTGTTACAGAATATGCGTACTCTTCGAAAGCGACGACGAAATGCGATGTTTACAGCTTCGGAGTCGTGTTAATGGAGCTGGTGAGCGGGAAGAGGCCGGTGGAGGAGGAGTTCGGGGAGAATAAGAATATTGTTGGGTGGATTTCGAGCAAGGTGGAAACGAAGGAAGGGGCAATGGAGATTTTGGACAAGAGATTATTAGGGTTTTGGGAGGAAGAAGATATGATTCAGGTTCTGAAAATCGCCATTAGAGCCACCTCCAAGAATCCTTCTCTCCGGCCCACCATGAAAGAAGTGGTTCAGCTATTGATCGAGGCCGATCCTTCTAGAAACTGTAGCAAGACGAAGGAGAACCCTTCCAAAATCAAGAACCACGTCGAATTCTGAATTCGAATCCCCTGATCCTGTTCTGTCCCAATCAAGAAAATCAAATGTAAATATATAAAAGAGAAAAAATCTCAGAGACCCGCCATTGACAGGCGCTTCTCTCTCCTCCTCTCTCATTCTCTTTCTAGAATTAATCATACGTGTTCGCAAGTCTAATTGAGTCGATTTCTTGTTACCACCTGGCAGAATTTCTCGCCTCGAAGTTCTTCACACTCCGGCTCGACAGGCTATCAGGGATAAGTTACGATGACTCAGCAGCTCAGGAATGTGAGGCATTCTTCTTGATGTCCCAAGGAGCTACCACAATATTGAGGGTAACAACTCTCACACTAGGGCAGCGCATGATCCAAACTCAGACACTTGTTATCAGATTTATCATTCCTCAATCACTTAAGTGAACCCGCACAAACTTTGGGTCGTTTTCTTGAGATGGGTACCAAATAGGTTAAATCGAAGAAAATTCAAATTTTTATTTTAAATTTGATTTAAATAGAATATATGATAATTTAATTTGTACAAAAAATAACCCTTAAATCAAGTCAATTAACTTATCGAATCTAAAATTTATAAAAAAAAAATTAAATTTTAATTATTTTAGAATTATATCGATAATTCATGAGTTTCAATTTGACAAACTTAATTTAAACTAAAATAAAAAACAATTCAAAATTCTAAGAAAGATTTAGATCGTAATTTTATCGATTATTTAATTATTTTTAGTTTGAATATAAAATTTATAAAATTTGAATCTAATTCTATTTAAAACCAATAATCAACTGGGCCCACCGTACTAAGGACTCTGAGAGATAGTCGGAGCTGAGTGGACGAGCCTGCAAAGCATCATGGGCTTGTCCCTGCCTCAAAAAGCAAAACGTGACACATGATTGCTTTATAATCTGTACAAATCTATTGTATTTGCAAATAATTAGGCCAAATACACGTGCAAGTGCGTGATTGGAGAAGGGCACAAAACTAAAGAGATGGGATCTGAAGAGGGCTTGTTTGGATGCAGGTTTACTCTATCCTTCCCTAGTCAATGCCATAATTAATTAGAATTAAGTTAACACTCAAAATTGTTGGGGTTTTAATGACGACCCATCTTGTCAATTGACTAAACCCATTATAAACACGTTAATTCCAGCTGACATCATTGATTTTCCAAGCCCAACATTAATGTCTAGTCTAATTGGGCTTTGGATTTTTATTTATTTTTAAATAAATAAATAGCAAAATGTTGGTAATAAAACAAGAAAGTGGTTCAAGTTTTAGTGTTTTTTAATTGTTTTTGGAGGTAAAAAAACAGACGACGGGCGGCGGCGATGAAATTAATATAATTTAATTCTTTGATTAATCTTGTTAATTTAATTATATATAAATTCAGGTCCTATGCAAGGATTGGGCTGTCTACGTGGATATAAAAAAATGGTGTATAAATATTAAATATAAATAAAAAATAAAAATTGGAGCCGAGAGGAGGACGAGCGTAGTGGGAAGGGGAAAGAACAGAGAGAAAGTTGAAAATGGCCTTTTCACCCGACTTCCCCCGATTCCACCTTTCTTATAATGCCACCTTCCAAATCTGTCTTTCTGTTCGTCCTTTTTTAAATGCCGTTATAAAGAAATCCCCCCTCTCTCTCTCTCTCTACTCGGAGACTGTGAACTTCTTCTGGGTATCTGCAATTTACATGGAAGCTGTGTTGATTTCTGCCGTTTCATGCAACGAGCGAGCTGTCGCCGGTGCCGGAGTGGGGGTTCCGGTTGATGGGTTTCTAATATCGGAGCCGGTTATGGGCGGGGGATTTGCAGAGGCTGAAGTATAATGCAGCTTCTCTTTGCGCAACTATTCCTCCGTCCGAACTAAATGGCAGACAGGATGAAGCCAGGCAAAAGACAGCATTTTACGGGAGAGTTTCTCTTTCTTTTTCCTGGAAAAGGAAACATACCCTTTTGATTATATATTTTCGTTTATTTTTGGATGGTTTTTTTCCTGGAATTTTGAGGAGGATTAGAAGCAAACTAGTGTTCTTCGATCATCGGAGTTTTATAAGCAAGAAGACTGTCGTTTTTCCTTTTCTCGTGCTTTGTTAGTAGAACTCTGATCAAACCATCGCTTTTCAGACCCATATTCTGAAATGACCATCATATGACTTTGCTTTCCCTTTTACTATTGCCAGCCTGCCATGCTTCAATGGGAGCCAATTTGGGCTTTTCATGGGCCGGACTTATATGGGCCAAAGCCCATGAGTTGAAGTTCATGGACAAAACCTTGAGCCAAGGGTTTTAGCCCAAATAGCAATATTTTTTAGCCTTGGGTAAACCTTGAGCTACATAGATCAGACGTTGGATTAGCTTTAAGTGTAGAGCTAGAAAATGATGAGACCAAGATTTAAGGGACATCACTTGTGATTTTAGCCATAGTATTAGTAGCAACATATTTTGGGTTTATTTTTAGGTCTAGACGTCGTATCCAGGGTGGTTGGTCGGTCATAACCGCGGTTTCCATAATCGCACGCTTTTGGCCATCGTTGGAACCGGTTTTGGTCTCGATTTTTCCCAAAAATTTGGGCCATAATATGTTCATCGTTTTGAGGTTTCGAAAACTATGAAATTGAAACAAACACAATAAGAAAAACTACTAAAACCCCAAGTCAAAACTAGTTCCTTATATTATCAAAAATCTGACTCGAATATAATTAAAAATACCTCTAATTTTTATAAAATACGAAATATGGAATAGGGATAGGTTCCCGGACTACCCTCTTACATATGTAGGTATTTCGACACGTCTAACAAGCTTAAACTTTTTGTATCCTTGATTAATTTAGCGCATTTTTGGTTCGACATCGAGGAAGAACCTAACCAAACTGACTCGTGCCTACTCTTACTCTTATCGATATTGGATGTTCGAAGACAAAGTTTGAGGGTTCAAAAAGAGCCAATGAGACAGGACATTAAAAACAAAGTAAGTTCAAATTTCATAAAAAAGTTTGGCTACTTTCTATGCTCTTGTCAATTTAGTTGGAGGTCCTTCCATACTTTATGTCACATTTTTGGACATCTTCTTTGCACAGTGATTGGTCGTATCTTGGTTTTGGTCCCTCCCGCTCATCAAAAAACAACATACTTTATTTAGGTTCTATGGAAACTCTTCTTAAAATTTACAAAATATTCTCAATTTTTAATCTATTTTGCATGAAAAAAACATTATATTAAAAAGAACCCAAAAAGATGACATGGAATTGACGCACACCGTCGTCGGGTCTCTATCTCGAATCTGTGTCTTTTTTTGTTTGTTCGAATGTGCTTATTGAGCCGAGACGGTGACAATTTCATATTCCATTTTTTGAATTTCGGAATGTATATTTATTAAATTAAAAACAAACTATCTCTTCGAAACGACGACGTATGACTGTGAGGAAGAGAGTTTCCCAATAATTGTGTAAATTGTGATAAATTATTGATGGCATTAATGGGAGCTGTATTGTAGCGAAGGCAGCGAATGACAAAGGTATTGTGCCATTTCGTTGCAAGTTGTGAGGATCTACCACGTGTCCTAATTCTATTAGTCCAGGTGGCACTCTCATTTACCACTACTTTTGCCCCGGCTGGTATTAATATTATTCTTATTGTAACCAGAAGAGAGAAAAACGAACGTGTGTTTATCATCAACAAATAATAAAACCTCTTAAAACGCCATTAAAAATATATATATGTATATGATTGATATGGCCGGAGACCTACCGAAAAGCGCCATGTTCGTAGAGCAAACTCCCGAAGCATTTCGCGGCGGCGATGTCCCCAAGAACCTGGACGACGACGGCAGGATCAAGAGAACCGGTAACCTCTCTCTGTAAATTTTGCTCAGTTTTTTGAGCAATCCGAGGAGCTTTTCCTGCTTTTTCATTGATTTTGTTTTTTATTATCAAGGTACATGGCTGACTGCCAGCGCTCATATTATAACGGCCGTCATCGGATCGGGAGTTCTGTCCTTGGCTTGGTCTATAGCTCAGTTAGGGTGGGTCGCCGGACCGGCGGTTCTCGTCGCATTCTCGTTCATCACCTACTTCACCTCCACTCTCTTGGCAGACTGCTACCGGTCGCCGGACCCCGTCACCGGGAAAAGAAACTATACGTATATGGACGTCGTCAGCGCCTATTTGGGTAGATTTTCAATCATATATTTTTCTATTTTTTTCGATTTTATAATATTTACAGACTGGTTTTCCGGTTTAGGTGGCCGGAAAGTTCAGCTCTGTGGGGTAGCTCAGTATGGAAATCTGATCGGAGTTTCCATCGGCTACACCATCACAGCCTCTATAAGCATGGTGTAAGAGATTTTATTTTATATTTTTCGATAAATTATACTTTAATCCATTAAAAATCATTAATTTTATTACACCCTTTTTTTATCTTTAATCCAGGGCCGTCAAAAGATCGAACTGTTTTCACTCCAACGGCCATGATGCGAAGTGCCATACGTCGAACTACCCATTTATGATAATCTTCGCCTGCATTCAAATCATTCTCAGCCAAATTCCAAACTTTCACAAGCTCTCATGGCTGTCGATTCTTGCAGCCTTCATGTCTTTCGCCTATTCCTCCATTGGCGTGGGACTCTCCATAGCAAGAGTTGCAGGTAAATTCTTAATCGGAACTATTGTTATTGATGATAAGAAAATCTCCACGGCCGTCTGATCGATCGGACTTGTGCAAAAAGGTGGAGCCCATGCAAGGACAACCTTAACCGGAGTTACAGTCGGCGTCGACGTGTCGGGATCTGAGAAAGTGTTCAAGTCCTTCCAAGCAATCGGAGATATCGCATTCGCTTATGCTTACTCGACCGTCCTCGTTGAAATACAGGTCTCTCTCTCTCTCTCTCTCGCAAGAACGATGTTGAAATATGAAATAATATCAATAAAATGACCTAAAATACGTCGAAATGTGACGTAGGACACTCTAAAATCGAGCCCGCCGGAGAACAAGGCGATGAAGAGAGCAACTTTGATCGGCGTCTCTACCACGTCGATATTCTACATCTTGTGTGGTTGTGTCGGCTATGCCGCCTTCGGAAACAGTGCTCCTGGCAATTTTCTGACCGGCTTCGGCTTCTACGAGCCCTTCTGGCTCATCGACATAGCCAATATATGCATCGCCATTCACCTCATCGGCGCTTACCAGGTAACTCTCGCATTTTCACTTAAGTCCGTTCGGAAAATAAATTTATAGTAAATGACCTTAAATGTTATTCTTATAGTCTAACATATCTCGGGTTTTAAGGTTTTCTGCCAACCAGTCTTCGGATTCGTCGAGAAACTCTGCATCAACCGGTGGCCGGAGACAAAGTTCATAACATCGGAACACGCGGTAGACGTACCATTCTACGGAGTGTATTATATGAACTCGTTTAGGTTGGTTTGGAGGACCATTTACGTGATAGTAACTTCGGTAATAGCCATGATATTTCCGTTCTTCAACGTCTTCCTCGGATTGCTCGGTGCAGCTTCGTTTTGGCCATTAACGGTCTATTTCCCGGTCGAGATGTACATAGTTCGAGCCAAGTTACCCAAATTTTCATGCACGTGGATATGGCTCAAGATCTTGAGCTGGGTTTGCTTGATTGTTTCCATTGTGGCCGCTGCTGGTTCTATTCAAGGCTTAGCTAAAGAAGTGAAGACCTATCGACCCTTCAAATCCGACCAAGATTAAGTCTTGTTTCTATGTAACGTTTCTGTGTCACGTTTAATTAAGTCACGTGGCATAAACTCAGCTTTAAACTTCAAATTAACATATTATACTATTTGCAGTTATATTTGATCTTGTGAAATTACTTGTTTCTCCTTTTTTTTTTATTGTTCAATCAATGAATTGGTTGACTTTGACTCTCGGGTCTTTCTTTGCGCGGAGGAACGTGATCCGACGTGGCATGACTAGGGAAACGTAAGTGACTAAACTACCCTTTCTTTGTCATAAAGTATGCCAGTATGGGATGATCTACGCTGACTACTGGGGATGGATATATTTGTACCTTTAGTTAGTCTTCTGGAAAATGATTTAAAACTGGAGCGACCGTCGAGGTTCTTGGATTCTGCTGGTTGCCGCGGATTTCCAATTCCCATTTAAACGATCGAGGGCAAGTAAAACCCATGGCCTCGAGAGTTATGGACCGGAAGAATCGACTGAAGAAATTAGTGGAATCGTTTAGGGTTCATGCCCCTTTGGATCGTTCTGATTTTTCTTTCCTACTAAACCCTAGAGGCTACTGTGGTCAGATGTCTGCTTGTTCTTCTTCGTGTTTGATGATCCAGAACTACTCCAACTTCAAGAAAAGTCGTTCACCTGCGCGTATTATGTTTTATCATCATGGTTCGTGGCTGGATTTTGAAGGACGAGTTATCGACGCCATCCGATCGGCTTTTTTGGATCGGAATCCGGTTGTGGAGTTGCAAATTGACGGTTCGGAATACTTGTTCGATTTTCTTCGGATGATGCAAATCGATGTCGAGACGGAGAATCAAAGGTCCATTGCTTGGATTGACGAGGATGGTAAGTGCTTCTTTCCCGAGGTGTTCGTTGATTACGAAGAGGTATTGAATTCCAAGAAGAACTCAATAAATCCTAAAATCGAAGTCGAAATTCGAATTGATGGCATGGCGGGAAAAAGGAGAAGGGATGTATCTGAACAGATAGAAGAGACAGAAGTTAACTCAACCAATGAGTATAGACAGGAGCTCGTCTTGAAAAAACCACATGTTACGCCAGCAGATTTAGAAACCTTTCAATTGGGCAGTTGTAAAGCTCTTGAAAAAAGAGACAGGAATTATGCGTCTATCAGCAGTCTGTTTCTATCTACGTTTTTGAAGCGTGATCCTAGGGTGGCCATCACCGCTATTCATCAATGTACGCGTTCGGGGCCATTGGAGAGAGCTCGATTTGATACTTTCCAAAAGCAAATTCAGCTTACGAGAGCTGCTCGGGGCTCGTCAAATATGGCGTATGCTTGGTATATAACTTCTCGAAAAGCTGTGGGACAGATTTTGTTGCATGGCTTCGGCGAGCCCAACAAGGTTCCCCGCTCCGATTCATACGGGGAAGGTGTTTACTTGTTGCCGGTGGCCTCACCTGACACGAGGTAGTTTTTGACGTTCATATCATTGTAAGCGTTAATCAATCTTTATATACTTTCTGAAATCACGAATTTTATTCCTTTTTTTTAGCTCTTTGCAGTCGGAGGCTGATGAAAATGGAGAGAAACATATAATTCTATGCCGGGTAATATTAGGAAGTGTTGAAAAAGTGGAGTTAGATAATACTAAGAATCCTAAGTGGTACGTCGTATGGTGTTCTAATATGAACAGACACATTTTACCAGAGTGTGTTGTCAGCTACAAATCTTCCAACAACATATCAGAACATCATGGTAATATTTGATTTAGTCTATTTGGACATTGCTTCCCTTTTTCTTTTTCTTAGAATGTATTTCTTTTGGGTGGTCCAATTGCAGAGCAGTTGAAAGGATCAACAGATTCTAAGCATGTCTCGTTTGGATCATTATTGTCAAAGATGAAGAGCTTCCTTCCAGTCAACAAATATCAGGAAGTAGTGACCTTGTTCGAGACATTCAAGGTTTGTTGATGGCTTCTTTTTCATGAGACATTAGCTTCACTGTGCTAAATGCTATCAATTATTACAGGCTGGGAAGTTTGCCAAAGACCGTCTGGTGCAACAGTTGCGATCCACTGTTGGAGACAAGATGCTGCTGTCGACCATAGGGGAAATTCGTGGACGAGAATGAGGTTCATTGAGGTTCAAGTGTTGAGAAGTTTAGTTTCTATGCTCCATCTCATTGGTAGAGATGATTTGTATTGTAACACCAGTAGGGTTAGCAAAGAAACTCTCACTATAGAAAATAAGTACAGAGTGGCTTAAACAGAGACGAGTAACTCTAAAATTAGCCAATTAGCACCGAATTACCATTCTCTTATTTACTGTTTCTATGCTTATCTTACTTATGTCGCTAGAACTAGCTCAGCTTCTTGCTTGGAAGATCTCAGGCAAAAGTCGGTTAAAGTACTGCAAATTATGAGTTCGGTTTCTTGGCAAAAAAATTCAAGGTTGTCGAGGAAGAGACATGTCTCATTCGTTGGAGTAATCCAAAGTACAGAAAAGAAAGCTTGAAAAACCAGAGATGGAGATGTAATTAGTCGACCGTAGGTGGCGCCGGCGAAGAGAGAGGAGGAGACGGAGATGCGACGTTTTCAGATACCGAAACGGCACCCACTTCGCCGGAAGAGGATGAAACCAAAGTCCAGTCAGGAGGAAGAGGAGGCAAAGGAGCATAAACAGTGGGCTTGCGCCTGATATCCCATGGCTGCGTCTTGCGCGGCCTGGTCTTCATATGGTGCGCCGTCCCCTTCTTGTTCGGCCTCGACGAGCACTCGATCATCGACTCACCTCCTCCCCCGTTGAACCCCATCGGAGCCGCCCTGTACACCACCGGAGCCGGCACGGCGGCGATCCTCGAACCGAAGAAGGACGAAATCGACATCTCTAAAGCTCTTCGTTAGCTCAGCCTATGGTTTGCGATTACGATTGGGTAATGGGTACGCACTGCACTTCTAACGTTACTTTCTCTCACTGAGTGACCAAACCAATTAATGGGCCGGGCCTACTTTCCAATGGGCCTTGGTTGGCCTGCTCGCAGTGGTGTGTCCGTGGTACTGTCTCAGACCAAATGGATTTCATATTATAAAATAGGGATGAGCAGATCTAATTTTGCTTGAACAAGCAAACTACGACCATGGGATTGGATTTAAGGCTCACCAAACTCGATGATTCATTCCCCCAAACTATACAACCGCATTCCCAGTCTCTTCCACACGTGCGAAAATCACGTACTACCGCGGGTAATGTTATCGTTTCCCCAACATAGAGCCCGGAGATTCGTTTCACCGGTACCGGACCGGAGGTTGGAGGGCAAGACAGAAGGGCATTAACGTAATAAGAGTAAAAGAATAAAGAGCGTTGGTGGTGGGGCCTGCTGCGAATGAGGGTGTAGGTAGGGGTGGACCACACTGGATTATCTTCTACCTTAACTTTCCGTTCCTTGCTCCGGCTGGACTCTATTGACACCCTGTTCACAGCTGTACCCCATCTTTCTCTCTCTCTCTCTCTCACTTCGTCTTCTTCCTCGGCCCCTTCCCAGCCTGTATCTGAAGATGCAGCCTCGCACTCGAGTATCAGCAATGACATGAGAGAGAAGGAGAGAGTAGGGATAGCTCGAGAGCAATAAATTCTTGGCCAGAGAGCTTTCTTGAGAGTTAGAGCGTTTTTTTCGTTGTTGTTAACTTGTTATCAGTTTCTCTCTCTGCTCTCTGATTCTCTCCGAGATAACAGAGCATCGCTGTCGAAGATTTAAGGCTCTGCCGCATTTTGGTGCTTCTGTTTTCTTTATTTCTGCGTCTTTTATCTGACTTCTTGCGCGCTTTTCCATGCTCCGATTCTGTGATTTATTTTGCCTTTGCCGGTACCGATTCCTCTGGTGATTTTGCTGTCACTTTGTGGTTGTGAATTTGAGGTCGATTGCCATGGATCCTTGCCAGTTTGTGCGACTCACCGTTGGAAATCTTGCGCTTAAGGTGCCTGTGGCTTCCAAGCCTGCTCGCTCCATTGTGCATCCATCGTCCTCCCTTTGCTTCTGTAAAATTAAGTTCAAGAGCTTTGCTCTCCAGACTGCAGTTGTTCCGTTCATCTCGACGGAGAATCAGTTTCCTGACGGTCAGGTTCAGTCTATTGCCGCGACATTTCATTTAACCAAGTCCGATGTCGACAAGCTCGCCGGTAAATCGATCTTCGCAGGGAAGCCTTGCCTTAAAATCACCATTTACAGCGGCAGAAGCGGCACGACCTGCGGTATGAGCTCAGGCAGGCTATTGGGGAAAGTTTCCGTCCCTTTAGACTTGACCGGAACAGATACTAAAGCGTCGGTGTTCCACAGTGGGTGGATTTCTGTAGGAAAAGAGTCCAAAGGATCGTTTGCACAGTTCCATTTGAACGTGAAGGCCGAGCCTGACCCTCGATTCATGTTTCAGTTTGACGGTGAGCCGGAATGTAGCCCGCAAGTGTTTCAGATTCAAGGCAAAATCCGGCAACCTGTCTTCACTTGTAAGTTCAGCTTCAGAACCGCCGATCGGACTCAGAGATCCAGGTTAGATTCCTATTTCCCGCCACCATTTTCCTGTTTCCTTCATACGCTTTTGATTTTTAATTTTGTTCCATATTTGCCTTTTGGCACTTAAAATTTAGGTGAGTGATTCCTTATGCTTGTATCTTGTCGGAATTCTTTTGCTTTCGCGTGAATTTGATTTACTTTTTCTTCCTAAGTAGCTTCGATTGGCGTTTCAAATTTTTTGTGATCGTGGAAAGTAAATGCACTGTACGATAAAGTTGCTGCTTAATCACGTTTTACCCTTTATTTCGCTTTACTCTTCCGTCATCTAATGGAAAGAACTCAACCCGTACGTGAAATAGTTCTCTTCTAACATAGTATTCTGGTAGATGTCTTTGTTTTGTTCTTATCCAGGGCAATTAGTTATCTGTAATTACATGATGTTTGTTCTGGCTCAGGTCTTTGCCATCTGAATCAAGCAGTTCAAGAGGTTGGCTTACTTCATTCGGCAGCGAAAGGGAAAGGCCAGGAAAAGAGCGGAAAGGGTGGTCAATAACGGTCCATGATCTTTCTGGCTCACCTATCGCGGCGGCATCAATGGTCACGCCATTCGTAGCCTCACCAGGAACTGACAGAGTCAGCAGGTCAAACCCTGGCTCGTGGCTAATTCTCCGGCCCGGCGACAGCACCTGGAAACCATGGGGACGGCTCGAGGCTTGGCGCGAGAGGGGAAGCTCCGACGGCCTCGGTTATCGATTTGAGCTAATCCCGGACACAAACAGCAGCATGAGCGCCGCTGGCATTGTTCTAGCCGAATCGACGCTCAGTACAAGTAGGGGAGGGAAGTTCGTGATTGACTTCGCCGGAAACTCAAATGACCGTTCCACTCCGGCGAACTCAACCTCGCCGGCGTGCAGTCCCAGAGGCAGCGGTGACTTTGGGCATGGGTTATGGCCCTATTGCCTTTACAGAGGGTTCGTGATGTCGGCCAGCGTGGAAGGCGAAGGAAAATGCAGTAAGCCCACGGTGGAGCTGAGCGTGCAGCACGTGAATTGCTCAGAAGATGCGGCAGCTTTCGTTGCTTTAGCTGCAGCCATTGACCTGAGCATGGACGCTTGCAGGCTCTTCTCACATAAGCTCAGAAAAGAGCTCTGCCCACCATCAGACCTGCTGGGCTGATCGGAAATTTTCCCGACCAACTTTTCCGTTTGGTTCGGGTGGTTCATTTCTTGGATGGTTCTTTTTTATCCCAATTCCATCGCCTGAGAGTCGACCAAACTTAGCTAACAAAAAAGGGTAAATTTTTTAGAGTGATGTACAGTGAAAGAGACAGGGCACGCTTTGTTTTTTTTTTCCTTAGTGTGTGGGTTGTGTCGGTTTCAATTGGTCCTTTTCTTGTTTTTTCGGAAAAAGGGTTAGTTTCATTTTTCTTCCTGTTTTTGCCTTTGTAATTTCATACAACATCTGTCTCTCCATCATTCATCAACTGCTTCGTTTGGATTTTCAAAGTATTTTCTGAAATATCAAGCCAGGGTTGACCGGAATTATCATTGTCTGCAGTCTACTGTCGTTTGATTCAACACGAGTTCGAGATTTATGCTTTGTTCTTGGCAAAACATTTGCTGATTGGTTTTTCGTTCACTTTTAGAATAATTAAAAAAAGAGAAGAAATTTAAATTGATTGATGAGATCATCTCGACGAGTGGTCATTACAATGAACAGTGTCCCTTTTAGCGGCCGTACCATAGTCAACTCTCTCTCCCTCTTTCCCATGATCGTCTCCTGACAATGAACAGTGTCCCTTTAGCCGCAAGAAACAGCAAACTGACGATAACAAAACATTGCGTGAGCCTAAGATTTATCGTTTTACAGAGCTAGAGAGAGAGAGCATAGAGAGAGAGAGAGAGCGCTGATAATTTTCATGGGTTGAGAAGAATAACCCCACATCTGCATTTCCAGGTTATGGGTATGTAGTTAGAGAAATCATCTCCTCTGGAATACGCCGTGGAGAAGCTGCTTCTTCTTCGTCTTCTTCCTCTTCTCCTCGTTCTTTGCAGAAATCCATGCGAAAAAACTGGAACTTGAATCGCCACGCAGTGCTCACACCCCCTGCACTTCATCGCGCAGCTCGGCGGCCGCGATCCGATAAGAGATCGCTTTGCCACCGCCGCCTTCTCCGCCGTTTTTCTCCGGCAAGGATCCCGGAGCTTGGAAACTGCTCTATCTGCAACAAATTCTGCAGCGGGGTTTGGTTTGATACGAATTCGGAAGTAGAAGCTCGAATAAGTTGCAGAAAGAACAAAATGAGTTACCTTCTTCCCGTGATCTCCCATGGGTGAAGCTTAGGAACACAAGTAAGAGCAACGAAATGATTGTTTGTTTATTTCTGTGGCAGAAAAAGCAATCTTTCGAGCAGCCCATCTTTTTAGACGCAGGTGGGAACTGTGATGAGCTAGAAATAAGCTCGAGAGAGACGGAGATCAAGAAGGAAAGTCTAGAGAGAGAGAGAACGAGGAGAGAGAGTCAGAAATGGTAGCAGTGCATGGCAGGAACAGTCTTAAAATACTGAAAACGGGCTGAGAGATTGAAAGACACAGCCACAGCAGCTCCGTAATGCAGAAACGATGCGAGAAAGGCAGAAGAACACTATTCCACCATTAAACCTGAGAGAGAGTGAAAGGACTTGGTCAGATATGGAAGAACCTCGCCTCGTTTACAGAGCAATCTCTCTCTCTCTCTCTCTCTACAAAAATAGCATTAACCTAGGAGAAGGGAGGAGAGGAGAGAGATGTGTTCTGGTTTCTCTCTGCAAACAAATCTTTCCTGTTCTTCTTCTCCAACATAAAGCTTAAAAACAGGGTTTGCTTTGATTATTTACCTAAAACAACGAGAGCTCCAAAAGCTTCACTTGGTGCAGATAATAGAACCAATCACGACTGCAGTCCAGATTTGGGTCTACAGCAGAGGATCAGTTGTGGCTGGATATGAAGGAAAGAGAGATAAAATCAGCAACCCCAAGCACTTGATGAATTAAAACTGATGTCATATAAATCAGGATCAAACGACTGTACCTGATCGATCTTGGCCATGCAAATTTCCATGTTCCTCCACGATTACATAATAATTGGCAGCTTTGATCGTGACGAGGTTGTTTGTTGATGAGGGCGAGCATCAAAAACAGGATCAAAACAATGATTAGAAGTAAATGTGAATAATGCAACATTCAGGAGGCAGAATACAGCAAAGATTTAAGCAAAGCAATGCCACAAACATGCCATCTCATTTGCATATCAAGATATAACGCATTTCATTATCAATGTGCATCAGAATAAAAATGAACTGCAAGAAAAAAAAGAAACGATTACAAATTTATCTTTAAAATAAGGTCGCATTCGAGTCACAAAACGGGAAAATCGATCCAATTAGAGATGAAAAAAATGAGAATGAAAAATCTTAAACTGTACCTTTCAGACACTTAGAATTCAAAATGATTCTATGCGACTCTTCTTTTCAACAAGTTAGGACCGTGCACACGCAACGATGACACTCAAATTCAAAAGCTTCACAATGCTAATTTATGTCATTTTCATCATGGCGCAAATGAAAAGTACATGTTGTGCAAGTATTTGATGATATGCATATAACAATCATAGGGAAAGTTTAGCATACGAAATTCCAAATGCAGTGCTCTCTCTTCAAGGATCACGTGGCTGATCATGAGTTGATAATGTCACGAGAATCATCGGTGACCGTAGATCTGCCACTTGTGAACCGATTTCAGCAGTTCAACAGTTCTGCAATAACAAATAGATGAATATATAGGTTTTCTGCCCATTCCTCCTGCTTAGATAGCATCATATTTAGAGATTTTGAAAGTACTAGGAGGTCAAGAAGAGTAAAAAAAATCAATCTAACTTTTAATTTTAAACATGAGTACAAGGAAACAAAAGAAGAAGAAAATAAGAATGTATTCCAATGTGATCCAGACATTTTCATAGAAACCTCCTGTCAAATATAGGGAACGAGGATCCAAATAGAGGTGAAAAAATGAGAATGAACCACATAACTGAAAATCTTAAACTGTACATACTAAAAACTGGAGATTTAAAAGAAATTTATTCGTCTCTTTTTGACGAGTTAATAATACTGTTGAGCACTATGCAAACAATCTACAATGGGTAAGCATACTCAATCTCAAGAGCACCACAAAGCTAATTTTATATCTCATTGTGAAATTGAAAATCACATAGGTGCTTGTATAGATGATATGCATAACAATAGGGATAGTTAAGCATACAAAATTCCAAATGCGGATATTCTCTATTGAAGAAGAAAGTGGCTGTTGATGAATTGATGACGTCACAGGCCAATCTTCGTCTACATTAGATCTATGAGTTGCAAACCAAGCAGTTCAAGAAACAGTTCTGCCATAACAAATAGATGAGAGGTAGAGGTTCTTTGCCCATTTCTCCTGTTTATGAGGAAATTTAATGTTTAGAGATTTTAAATATACTTGGAGGTCGGGAAGCATAGAGAAAAAACTAAATCTAAATTTTTAACCTTAACATGAGTACTCGGAAAAGCAGAAGTACGAAGTGTTTCTTGTGTTTCATCTGATGGTTTTCGTCTAGGAACACTTAGAACTAAAGCAGCCTGGTCCTCTGTTGCTGCAGTTGAAGTGATTCGATAACCACCATCCCACCTTCTATGAATACCCTCGCTAGGATACAAGAAATCAAGTTCCACAACCTAAATCATAAATATAAATAAATACATTACATGAGGAAAAAACTCAGCCGCCAGTTTTGCAAACTATATAGTAGTTCCAAACTAAAGAAACCTGGTCTGAAAATCCAGCACCACGAGACATGACAATGGCCCATCTACTTCCAGCAGTAGCCATCGCAGTGACATAGAACCCTTCTTTCCACTTTTTATTAATCCACTTAAACGGAAATGAATCACTGACTTTATAAGACTGCTGCAAATACTGGGTCCCTAAATAAATATCAAAAGAACACAATGAATAAAAGATAACCTCAGAAAGTTTTAAACGTAAGCGAACCACCTTAATGTGACAGATGTAAATACTAACCCTTAGACATTATTCTAAAAAAACTGACCATCATTCGTTAATGACAGATAAAAATAATAATTCTTCAGAAATTCAAGACTTGCACATTACTTTTGTTATAGATGCAAATACTAACCCTTGGACATAACGACTAATGAGCTCCCATTATTAGCTCCTGCTATGGCACTAATATAGAAGTTTCTGTCCCACTGTTCCATAATCCATTCCTGCAAAAAAGGATACCAAACAAACTCAATAAAAGGAAAATTCATCAAATATCACCATATTTGGAATAACAACAAAACTACTTTGATTACTAACTAAACCAACCTTGTGAAGAAATAACGAGGAGATTTCATAAACTTGAGAAGTGAATCCCGTGCCAGCATCCATGATTAGGGCCCAAAGATTTGAATTGGAAGCCACACAGCTTATAAACAATCCATCTTCATTCCCTTTCTCAATGTGCTGTGATAGCCTCACATCTGCGACATTATAGTGATATCTACAATAAACAACAAAAAAGAAAGAGCTCATTTTTTCGGTCAAATGAAGAGAAGCTAAATCTAACTTTTCCTTTTGGAAGAAAAACTTGGAAAGGTCGTTTTGTACATCCAGGCCACATACCTCTGCTTCATTGGCCGGCGAGCACTATAGACACTAATCCATTGAGCTGCAGGCATCCCCATTCGAACCTTCTTCTTGGGTTGTTCTTGGTCTTCCTCCTCCATAATCATTCTTCCTCTTTTCTGTCCTACCTGAGATATAAGCTTCAGAAAAAAACAAACTGACCTTGTTAGAAAAATTACACAGCAATGCCAGAAATAATATCAACAACATATCCACAAACAAAAATAAAAGTAAAATAATTACCTTTTGAGCACCGTCTGTGTTGATTGGCCTAATATCAGGATTTGGACCGACAATCCCATCAAAAAGAGATATATATTTGGCATAATTGGGCTCTTCATCAAATTTCAAATTGACTATGAACTCCACAAATTGTCTAAAGGGTTGTGGGCATAAACAACAAAGAGATTCTGGAGAAGTAGCCATCTTCCTTTTGCAGACGAGGAACCCTTTATTTTCTCCCTGCACACAAGATTTGGTAGAATACAATCATTTTTCTACTCATAATCTGGATCAAACTTAAGAATCGTGAACCTGATATCCTTGCCAAGGCAACCTGCCACGTAGCAGAAAAATAAGAGTATAAGCAAGAGATTCCAAATCGTCTCTCCGGCTGCCAGTCCTGCCAAGATGAGCATGCACACTTGCATATCTTACTGTTCCTCTGTAGCACAAAATGATCACATATTAGCAAAGAAAAAAAAAGAAAGGAATACAGTAAAATCAGTAGAAAATCCAGAACTTCACCTGAAAACATCTGGCCGCTGATCATACTCAACGTGTTGACCTGTTGAACTATCTCGCCACTTAGTGGCTGCAATTTACATAACAAAAAAGTTTTGTTGACTCATTAGTATGAATCAAAAGTCAAGGGAAAAAGAAAATTTGCAACTAACCCAATCCCAGATCAACAAGAAACAACTTTCTTTCTTCTGGGGTTCCAGTGGGCCCCAGTAAAAAGTTCTCAGGCTTTACATCCCCATGCACGTACCTGAAAAAAAGTTTTAGAATGAGCATTATTGCACCACATATGTGGCCATCTTGGAAATAATAGAAACATTTTGCATAAGCATTATTGCACCAGATATACAGCCATATTGGAAATGACAGAAGTGGTAAAACATATCATCATCGCAGTGTTTGACCCTAGAGGCAACATCATTGGAAAAACTAAGCACTCTAGAGAACATTGTTTCAAACAGAGAGGAAGGCCTATATTGTCATCATTTCAGAATAATCTTGACCTGACTAAAATTTACTGAGGAAATAAGAGAAATGTCTTTCACTAAATAAATCAACACAAAGATTTGGGGGGAGGTGGGGGTTTGATGGATTCTTGGACTGGAGCNATGGAGAGTGCCTCAATTGCAATACATGCAACCATTTCAATGGATATCCTGAAATAAGTAATATTAAAGCGATTAGAACATTTGTGCAAATAAATAGTCACTTCATATACAAATTACAAAAAGAAAAAAGAATGATATACTCAATGTTATCTGAAACATACGTTTGTGAATTATTATTCCAAACATCCCATAGACTAGATCCAAGCATATCCATGACCTGCGTGCAGAAAATAGCTATCAGAAACATTTTAATTACAGAAAACTGGATTAACCAAATTTGCACTCAACCAACATACCATGACATAATAGTCGCCTTGCCTGCCTTTGTAGTGAACTTGAGGCACACCGTGACTACCACCAAGAGCACTGTCCAATCAGAAAAAGGAAGAATAAATTCACAGAAAGCAGTTAAAACACTTCCAAGTTAAGTAATTGACATGTGGATCAAATTCTCACTTGTAAACTTGCCACTCATAAGGCGGTCCATAATTACATCCCTTGCTACTTCTATGCTCAAACTTCAAGGCAACCTTAATATAAGAACAAATTAAAACAGTTAACATTTGAAACAAAAAGAACACAAATAGAGGGAGCAGAATTACTGGTCACAGAAAATACCTCCACAGCTCCAGGTCCATTTCTTTCATTTGAGGTTCCAGCTCCAGTTCGTCGACCAACATAAACTTGTCCAAACCCTCCTTTCCCCAACTTTCTTTCCACTCGGTATAAAGGAGAACCACCTACCTGGACCTGTTCAAAACCACGGGAAAATATAATAATCTTTCTATTGAGAGCAGAAAATGGTAAGATGTAAAAGAGAGTAGACCAGCACTGTCTGGTTTTTTTACAACAAAACAGGTAAATATCTCGAAAGAAAATCTTTTCTTTTCAGTCAACCAAGATGGCGCCAGTTGTTTTGGCTATGAAGAAAAGCTAATCATCCTCCGGGATGAGAGAATATATATTATACCCATGATATTTACAAATGAAAATGAACAAAAGTTACAGGTGGTTTCATCTCAACTTTCCTTTATATTGCAGCCACGGGGAAGAGAGGAAGATTAAGAAAAATACAATGAGAAGGAAAAGAACCAAAAAAACCACCTTATCGGGAATAGGAGCACCGGTGACTTCATCCTCAGCCCCAGCAACCTTGCCTCCGATTTTTCCACCGCTCTCTCCCTCATCCATTGCGTTCTCCTAAACTTCTTCCTAAAATCCTAATCTCTACGACTTTTCTTATCCTCCCACCTTTACGGTAAGACGCCTAAAAAACTAGAAGCCTCCTTATACTGCTCCAAATCGGCAGCACCGATCGCTTCCAATCTCCGTATATTCTCCTACCTATCTGTCCGGCGTAGCGGCAACTCTTCACAGTCGTCTAAATCAAAATCATCACCTTTCTTTCCGCGCCTCCAATGTCCCCAAATCTAACACAGCGCTTCGCACACGAAGCTCCGAGAATCAAAAGCTGGTGAGGAATACTGACCGATTAGGGTTAGAGTTTAGAAAATTCGAAGATCTGCAGAGATCGAGAAGGGATCGAAAATTATATGGGAGGCGCGGGGGAAACAGAGACGGAAGAGAGCAACCATTAGTCCTCACTGGTTGAGTTTTATTTTATCATATTCTTTTATGAACCATCTTTCTCCACATTACATTTAAAATCTAGAACGACGTCGTTTAAACGACCCAAAAGAGAAATCCATCTCCAGAACCAACGACGTCGTTTACATCTCCTTTGAGAGTCCCACTACTAAAGTAAATATGAGCTTAACTATAGTTAATTTACACTAAGAAGGTTCTTTCTTTTCTTCTTCAACTGACTAGTCTCCCTCTAAGTCTCTTCTCCATCCACTCAATTATGTCCCCTGCAATCTCTTCTCGCTCCGGTTCGAACAGAAGATCATGGAGGAACCCTTCGTAGAGCTTGATGTCTTTGAACTCGGAAGCTGCTTCGATGTAAAGATCGTTAGAGGCCAATGGATCTGTGACTCGATCGGCGGTTCCATGAAGAACTAAGAATGGGACAGTGATTGAATTGAAATTCTGCATCAAGTGGGAAGACAATCGCAATATCTCATGCCCGGTTCGGACTCTGATTGGTCCGGTGTAAACTAATGGATCCGAATATTTCGCCAAGAGAGCTGCAGGGTCCCTTGAAACAGGAATGCCTCGTTTGTTTGCGCCATTGAATTGAAATTTTGGAACCACTAGAGAAAAAACTGGAGCTATAACCTGAGTGAATGATTAGATGTAAGCTTCATATTAATGGAAATGGCACCAAGTTCTAGATAATAATAAGAGCAATATTATCAGGTAATTCTGTTGAAGATGAACCATCCTATGAAGTCAAGGAAATTGAGATGGAGAGAACCATTTGAGAGAGGGAGTACCGCAACCATAGGATGTGCGGGTTTTACTCGCAAAGCCGGTGAGGTCAACACGATTCCCTCCAGCCTTTCTTTGATGTATGAATTGGAAGCAGCCTATCAGAAAGGTGAAAGTACCGATCGGATATTTTTTAATTGAAGAACTCGGAAAGAAGGAAAGTTGGTTGGAGTTTAAGCGACTTACCTTCAAAACTATGGCTCCTCCAGTGGAATGCCCGAAAAGGAAGCATGGTATACCGGGGTTGTCAGATTTGATCTTGTCCACGAAAGCCCCCTGTCCAAAGAAACATAGCTTGTGCAATTATATTAAACTCCACAAACCTCTTCAAGCATACACGCTGTATAACTCTAGCTCCAATCGAAACAAAAAACAGCTGAATGAAGATGTACATCTAGGTATAAACCATTTTCTTGGGGGTAAAATGAATAGAAACAAAACAGAGTTGAAGTATCCAAATGAGCTCGCAAATTAACACAAATGGCATCAAACGGAATTAGTTAGCGATTAACAAGACGACCAAAAATGCAGAGTAGAAAGTGTAAAAAGACTTGAATAAGAGCTGAATTTACTGTGTCTGCGACCACAAGATCAAGGGAAGGAACGTATCCATGCAATCCATCACTCCCACCATGGCCTACAAGCAAAGATAAGTCATCAGCACATCTCTTAGTCTTCGACAAACAAACAAATCAATGATCAACTTTCTAAGTTTCTTTGGAATAACACAGGGTTAAGAAACGATCACAGAATTTAAAAGTTGTTGTGTGAAACAATCAGATCACATAAAACATAAAAGAGCACAACTGGGATTCTGTGCAAGGCAGACTCATTATAACAA
Source organism: Begonia fuchsioides (assembly GCA_003255005.1). NCBI lineage: Eukaryota > Viridiplantae > Streptophyta > Magnoliopsida > Cucurbitales > Begoniaceae > Begonia > Begonia fuchsioides. The sequence continues at coordinate 324,537 of QAOC01016994.1, forward strand.
GAGGTATAAACGAAGAAGTTCACAATTACTTAAGTAAGGATTGGACAGATAGTATACGGCGGTGAAGTAACCCTTGCCAAACTTTTAAAACTTAAAGAGCATAAATAGAGAGAATACTTAGACAAAACGAATCACCTATCCAGTCCATTGCGTATACTCCAAAGTTGCATGAAGTTAGCTGTCTTGCAAAATCTGCATATCTTCCACTGAAAACATACATAAAAAAATTGTCATTAAAACTGAATCAGCTTAATAACAATTTCTAATTCACTTTCCAGTTCTAAGTTCTAACCACACTCAACTTCATACTTTTTATTTCGGATAAAAAGAAATAGACTTTAAAGTGTCTATGAATATGAAGGACCAAGATCCTACCTGTGCTCGTTTAGTCCATGGATTATGATTAAAATACCCCTAAAAAAGCAAATCAAAAGCAAAATTAGCGTCTAATTTTTGGAAGAGCTGTAGAACCATCGCAGTAGTAGATTATTTAAAAATGTGTATTACAAAACTGGGTAGATCAAATACATAAAAAATGGAGAGGCGAAAAAAAATACCCCTCTGACTTGAAACACCATAAAAGCAAAACGCATCAGACAAGTTGACTACTTCCTTCTAAATGTCAAGACAGCATAGTTAACTTGAAAATAGACTCTATGCACAATTTTAAAGATATGAACGCATAAATAATATTGACAAAGAAAAACGAATCATTCTTCAAAATGTTTAATAAATCCCTAATGGAATCATTTAGGCATCCTGATTGTTAAATGATCAAACAAAACAATCGCAATATCAACAACTCATGCATAAAAGAGGACAACAAGCGTTACTTCAGTTCGCCTGAGAGTGGAAACCATGAGCGACAGAACAAAGCGTTCCTCTTAACCCCATAGAACAAGGACGTGCTGCAGCGAAACATGCAGTCACCATCGCTCTTATTTACGCCCATATCCAAACTCTCAGCCAAGGCTCTCCTTCGCAGGGTATCCTCCTCCTCCCGTCGCCAAGCATACCTCCGCTTCTTCGCCGGAGAAGAATAAGGAAGCGTCACCACCGAGGGAAGAGGGGATCGGGCACGGCGAGGAAAGACGAGAAGAAGAAGGTAGAGGAGGATAGAATGGACGAAAATAAGAGACGTCCTTAGGGTTCTAAGAATCGGGATTATACGATTGCTTGCCCCAGAGGTCAGCTGATCCATATCCTCAGTCGCCATGCAGAATATGGAAAAGAAAAACAACCACCGATTCCGACGGAATTTGGATCACGGCTCCGAAAATAAGCGAGGAAGACAACGGAATCAACGTTTCCAAATCCGTCGGAAAATGGAGCACGACTCAAAAGAATCAGCGAGCGAGATAAAGGGACAGAGAGCTTAACGTTTCTAAATATGGACTTATAGCGTAATTGGAGATGAGTTATGATCTAATCTCTTCCCCAAGAGAGAATCTCAGCCGTTGGTTTATATGCGTGCCATCCAATATTCTGACAGTGAATGATCTGGTGCAGACTGTCTATGATAAGACAGTCCTCCGAAGGATATTAGCCAATTAAAATATTTTTTTATGGCTAAGAAGCGTTGACTAAATCTTACTTCCAGAAACTAAGTTTGACTCCATCGTCAAATCTCATCCTCTCAATCATTTTCCTTAGGGCGGTGCCAATATTTTTCATAATTAAAAAATCGAAATTAAAGTATAATTGAATATCAGGAATTTAGTAGGTGCTCTGTAAATGATCTGGAAGACACGTGTCCAAAATATCAGGAATTTTTTCTCAGATGTCTTCATCGTCGGACACGGAAAAACATTGCCGCCTATCATGCTAGCTCCGATAAAAAAGCATCCTTAAGAACTGGGCGGAAAGTGCCTTCATTGCGCCACCGATCAAACGCCGCAGTGGCGGACCGGACCAATGGGTCCGAAGACTCTCTGCAACGCTTGCGGCGTGAGGTTCAAGTCTGGGAGACTGGTGCCGGAGTATCGGCCGGCGGCAAGCCCCACGTTTATGCTAACAAAACACTCGAATTCCCATCGGAAAGATGGAGCTCCGTCGTCAGAAGGAGATGATGGGAACCCACCAAAATCATGACTTTCACGGCGAAAACATGCTCCTCGATGCATTCGACGGTGGGAAGTACTGGATCAAACGAAAGGCAGGGCCGGAGTTCAGCCAGCTAATCTAGACAGTGGCTTTCCGAGTTTAATTCTTTTACTTATTCGTTTCTGTCTCTTCAATTAAATCAAACAAACATCTAAAACGACGCAGTTTGGATCCAAATATCATCCCAATTTCTAAAGAAACAAAGTTCGCTCATAGAGGGACCAAAGTTCTAAGTGTTCACCTAAGTGTTCACCTCTGTACTTGCTCGTTCGGATCTCTACAGTGCCGAGCCAAGCCAGGCTCGAACCCCTCTTCCTCCCCCTCACCATGAATCACGTGAGTCCCAAAATGTCAAACAACTTCACCAACAACAAACATGACATGTGACAACATTAACAACCTTAAGTTAAAAAAATAAATACTTTTTCATAATGTTCGAAAACCACTCTCCCTGTCACGCTAGCAACAGCGACATTGATTGTTACCCAAAGAATTATTCTAGAGAGAGAGAGAACTGTGTTTGAATGCATACAGACAGATTGAGTCTTGAGTTTCGATCGTCCTAGATTAATGTTCTGTAGACAAAGTCGTCCTGTTTTTATAGAGTTAGAGCAGCTTCAGTTTCCCAGTCACTGAATCCACCAAGCCCTTTGGTCCTGCACAAATTAAGGACAAATTTCTCATAATTACACTCCCATCCAGGTTCAAACTAAGAGTCAATCCCATCGATTCATATGAACAACGTTATGAGTCCCACTCGGATTCGAATCTCCCCATAGTGTTGGAGACCAAACACTATTGTCAGATAACGGATCCGTCTCCATGGTAATAAACAACTATTAAAACAGACAAAATAATAATAAAGCAGCACTAAATCGAGAAACTAGAGGCTGTTTCATCTCTAAAGCGTACCAGGTCCGATTGCAAGAACCGTCTTTGACCCGGACAAAACCTGAGATCATATTACAAAGCACATGAACTCAATTCACATGAAAATATGGGAATGAGAAAAGTTGTTCTAAGGAAATTTTGCTGGTTTAAGAAGAGATAGGACCTGAGTCCTGCCAGCATCAGCAACAACATAAGATGGAAGGCCGACATTCTCAGCTGCTTCTCTTAGTTTATTCCTGGCATTGTAGAAAGTTAATATCTAAGCAATAGGCTACATTTATTACTAGCTCTCCAAGAATTAGATCTTATAATAACATCACCTGCTTACATTTCCTGTTGATTCTTGCATGTTACGACTATTTTTGCCTGTCCACAACTCTCCCAGCATCTCAAAAGGTTCCGATCGCTAGAATATTAAAACCATTTCTAAATTCCAAAACATTTTGGATGAACACGAAAGATAATATACTCGTTCGACGAACAAAATTGAAATATAGAACATACCTTTGCATCAATTCTGCATATAGACCAGTGGCAGCATCTGAAATGTCAAGATAATTAAGATGAGAAAACCAAGAATTTGTGGAGAGACGTATAAAACTTGTAATGATTTTGTATCTTACGAGCACATTGAGATGCAATTTTTCCGGACCCCATTTTTAGATCTTGTCTAACAACCAGAACCATTTTAAATTCTTGATCGCCAATGCTTAGGAGAAGAGATTTCTCTTGGTGTTTGCCAGAAATCTTAGTTTGGGTTTTTCTGGGCTTCGTCAAATCTAAAAACAACCCGAAAATGAAACCGATTACGAGTCCTGGAATGAAGTTCTCTGGCCTGAAACTCACGCCCAACCATTCTTTTTCCTCCCTCCGATGTTTCTATAAAACATAAAGCAGACAATAGAGCTCAGAACTCTAATTACACTAGTAAGGATCCTTCTCCAACTGTATTGAAAGCTAAGAACTACGTTTACGCTAAATTTCGGCTTTTGGAATTATCTATCACAGAGTCGACGAGTAACTACAAAACCCTAATTTCAAACGCGGAAGAGAATGCAAAGGCGAGAAATTCATTACCGGTTTATTCGACTTGGAAGAGCTTTGCGACGAACCCAACATGGGGGTGGGGTTTCAGAGAGGAAGATTTAGAATGGTTTGCAGCGACGGACAAGGAAATGAGCAAAATGGAAGGGAAGCGATAAGGCACTGCAGGTTTAGCTATTGAGCCCAAAACCCAAAAGTTGGCTGGACCCGTATAGTTCAATTTCATGCTACTCCGCCATGGATGGGTCAAGCGAGCTTAGTTCGGAACTGTATATAAAAGTTCAGCGAGTGAATTTATACAAAATTTATGGGTGCAAAAGAACCCCCAGATTTAGTAATGATTGAGTGTTCGGAACTATATCACCTATGCGTGAACGAAACCGGATCAGAATCGCAAATTAGATTTGAACTAACAGCTTCAAGCTAAGCTTATTTCGGACATGGATATTGGCAACAACATTAGTTTTGACTATAATATAAGGTATAGTTTCGATCACATTATTATGCGACAAAATTGGACATCAAATAGTGTTTAGTCCGTGCTAAAATCAATTAATTGAGTCATCGTTGTACTTAATTACTGTTAAACATGATAATTAGTAGTTTTAATCACCCAGGTTCATCCCCGAAATGGTAGTTTTGGGGGCCCGCAGTTCATAGTCAACGTAATCCTGAACATTGAATCTCACAAGTATATTTTTCTAAGTTTTCTCTTTGACCAACTTTCGATAATTGAACGCACGAAATAGAAGATTAAACGTATCATTATCGTTGGTCAAACAGTCCCGAACATTGAATCACCGTTCCACCCACAAGCGAATAGAACATTAAAATATATATTACCATTAAGTTTGATACATTTAAGTAATGAAGTCACTTTTTTAAATTATTTTTTAATAATAATATTATTATTTAATTCGAAATGAAATGAAGCCCACATTTTCATGAAATATTATATAATCATGATCAATTACCAAAGTACAATCGGACATGGAGCATTGGAGCTGCGTCAAAATGCCACGTTCGAAGACAAGAATGACCCTAAAAAAATAAATAATTTAATATTATTTATTTGGACCTTCTTTCTTCGCTGACGTGGCTTCATACACACCCATATTTATTATAATTATTAAATAAATAAATCCAATAATCTGTAAATATTATTTGTATTAATTATTGTTTATGAGAATATCTACTAATTGAAGACATTGCTTTGTATTAAAATTCAAAATGTGAATAAATTATATAAAATAAGATATTATTGTATTCTCTTGAATAATAATAAAAATAAAGTCAATATTAATGAATTTAAATATTTATTTGACAAGAGCCAAACAATTAAAAAATTAATATAAAAATATATAATTATTCAAATAAAAACCAATCAAATGGACGAGAAAAATAGAGGAATGAATGTCTTGGGAGGTAACGTCGTTTTAAAAGCTCCACGTAGGACGGCTGAACTGGCGGGGCCCACAGTAAATAAAGAACGTCATACTACGATCGCGCCGTTGATCTTGGTCCACGTGGACGGAACAAACTTTGCCGACAATCGCTATCAAAGGGCAGAAGCGTAGTTTCAGCACGTCAATTCCTAGAAAATGATTGTGACGACAGCACCGTTTTCCAGCCGGTTTCATTCATCCATCCATCCCACCAATTCTTAATTTCTTCACCTCAAATAAAATATTAATTATTATTTAATTAAATAATTAAAATACATAGAAAAATGACTGAATCGTGACCTTTTTTAAGAGCTAAAACCCTAATTAATTATAAAAAATAAAATTAAGAAAAAAGAATAGGGTAGTAACGTGTGGGTTGAATGTATAACTAGGGAAGAAAATTAAATACGATGGGATGCCACATAAAGAGAGAAGCTAGGGCAGCCTTATTATTGTAGTGATGGTGTTGGCCTTTAGATGCAGTTCATTATCTGTCCGTCTCTCACAGCTCATTCTAGCCATGCACAATCCAAAGAGGGAGGAGAAGGAGCCATGATAGATTGAATATAAGAGTCTAGGGACGAGAGTTGTTACCTCCAATGTTGTTATAGCTTCTTGGGATATTAGGTAAATGTCTCATATTTCTGAGCCGCTGAGTCACTGTAGTTTAATCCTCTCATAAACTGTTGGGCCGGATTGTAGGAGCTCGGAGCGAGATATTTCGCATTTTAAGTATAAGAAGAGAGAGGGTGAGGGTGCATGGCCATACGAGTTATATTCACGCTCATATGAACAGTCCTTATCGAGATGAATACTAATCTTATTTTCATTTTTTTAATAATTATTTGTATTTTGTAATTATTTATATTAGTTTTGCGAGTAGTTCTTGCAGTGAATATACCAGTTTTAAACAGTCCTAACCCGTATTTATTCGATGAAAAAAGTATAATAGTTATGCATTAAGAAGCTTGTTAATCTTGCAGAATACTGTCTCCTATTATATGATCATCACCTGATCAATTAATTAAGCTTGTTTTATCGAGATTATATCGTATACAAATGAATTACTATTCGACCTTATAAAATACACATTTTGATCTCTTTACATTAGTTAGGGATGAAATGTCACATAAGGTAAACGTTACACCACATATCTTCAACATCTTAGTATATGGTATTGAGTTATCACACCGTTACCAACTCCATTTGCAAACAAATCAATCGCGTTGATAATTCATTTATTTTGGTAAATTAATAAATGAATTATCACTTTAATTCTACTCACTTTAATTTTAGTTCTTTTTTTATTGGTTTAAATTTTAAATTTACATCGACGTATTTTCTTCATTAATTAAAATTATAATTTGAATGACTTCTTTTATTTAGTTGGCGAAAAATAGAAATCAATAATTCGATACAATTTATTATTAAAATTTAAAAAATAACAGGTAAATATTTTGAATTTCCCTGACAATGTAGTCAAAAACTCTGCATGTGACCTTTTTTCGTGGAATTTAATGTTGATAATTCTCTGCTATTTAATCAAAAAATGCAAATGTGCTTCCGACAATCAGATACTGATAATCAGATAATTTATAAACTCAGACTGCGATTAGTCAGTTTGAGAAATGTACAGTAATGAATAGTTAAGGCATACATAACTTAGAGAGAGAAGAGAGTGAGAGAGAGTTGCAGACAGTAGTTTCGTTAACCCTAGAAGAAGAAGATGAAGAAGAAGAAGCTTGCTTCCATGAAAACAGATCCAAGCAAAAAGAAACGAAAAGGTTGATTTCGAAATCGATCTCTGGTTCCCCACAAGTGAAGCTAATTTAAGCTTTGCGACTGGTCCATCTTCTTCTAAGTTGACATCCACCGTAGTTCCCCATCTTGGAAAAATACAGATGAAATCCAAACAAAACCAGACTGATCAGATATTTGACTGGTGAACCCTAGTTTATCTTGCCTTTTATGGAAAAATATATTGGTTCAGAAATGGTAGGATATGACGGAAGATTCAGATTTTTGGAGGAATTTATAGACATTATTGTCTGCTATTTCGAAGAAAAATACGTGGGTCGCTATCACATTACCCCATCTTGACGAATTCAAACCCTAATTTGATTTTTGACAAAGAACTCCGCTTCCCTTCAATTCCTAGGTTTCTGGTCTGAGCTTGAACTCGCCCTTCGTTCTGATCTGGGTTTTCGGTGATAAGCTTCGTTTGATTATCGAGCGATGATTCGAGAAGTTTTAGAGAGAGATTTGATGAACTCCAGTAAATGAAAATTAAATGACAGTTTTATTCTTCGATTTACCTTCTTCAGTTTGAATCAATGAAGGGATCACCCGATGAGAAGACAACGTGAAGGCCTTGCTCAGTTTCAAGCCTTTCAAAGATCATAAAACCAGAAGCCTTGAAAACCTAACAAGGAAAAAAAGAACTCGAAGAAGAAGAAGATGAGCAAGACGCAGTCAATTATTTACAGACATAATCAGCTGCAGATGAATAAGAAATCAGTAATCCCACAAAACGTACTCGCTACACTCTCCGATCCCCACCTCGTCCTTGGCTTTATTGTTGTATCCACACTCCTCTATGCTCTGCAACCATGGCGGCGGATAAGGCCAGCAATCCGCCACGTCAAAAAACTCAAACTCTCTGGTCAACTCGCACGAATCATATGCATTCCCCAGACTCGGTAATTCCAGGATCTCACTCAACTCCTCTGATTCATTCGTTGCAGGAGGGGGCGATAAATCCATCAAAGATACCAGCGAAGAAGAAGATGACATTGACTGCGGAGAGTCGAATATCTCCATCTGGGCGGCCTTCGCCGCCGCCGCTTGAACGTCCCGGCGAGCGACGGAGACTGGTCGAGGTAGGTAGTCGGCGAGTTCTGGGAAGTTAAGAATGGCGGAGGTACCTTTGATGCTCAAAGCGGCGACGTCATGCGCTCTCGCAGCCATTTCTGGGGTAGGGAAGGTTCCAAGCCAAATACGAGATTTTTTTCGAGGTTCGCGAATCTCAGAAACCCATTTACCCAAATTTCTCATTCGAACTCCTCTATAGATCGGGTGCTTGCTCGAGTCTCGTATTCGCTTTGTCTTTTTAGGGTCTGAGCTCGAGGAAATGGACAGTGGGTGTTTAAGGGCTTGAGCCGTCGTAGACGTCGAGGATAACGAGAATAAGCTACTCCCAATCTCTTCCGTACTCATTGTCATCAATGGCGGACAACCCAGACAAACTTTTTAGATTCCCTACAGTCCGATGAAAAATGCTATACCATAGGCGGATTCAACCAATTTCTTGGTTTTGAAGAGGAAAAAGATAGCCTATAATTCAGGAGAGAGGAAAAGAATGGAGATTTTGAAAGCAATTTTGACTAACCAGAAGATCTATTTCATCATGATTTCCTGCAACTCAGGCAAACCTTATAAAGATGTCTAGAGAGAGAGAGAGATGGTGATCCAGGGAGTGATTCAGAAGCTGGTAATCGGTAAAATATACAAGGGTCCACCATTTTCGTCTGAGAAGAAGAAATCTCCATTAAATTCGGCCTACTCTTTCGATCGATATTTCAACCAGTTTCACCACTCCAATACTGTTCATTTATCCCTTATCTCCTCCTCTCCCATCACCCCCACTCTCATTTTCATCATTTTCTTGTTCTGTTTTCTACTTGGACAGGACTTCTACTGAACCAGACGCTGTCTAAACGATGAAAAGGACAGTTAATTATGCCGACATGGGGATGACTCATTTCACTCGACCAAACACCGAATTAAAAATCATAAATTTGTCGATGTTTCGTCGTGATGGGCATGTATCATGAGCTGGGTTTCGTTCATTATCCAAATTAAATTAAGGGTATCGAAGATTTTGCTGCAATTCAGCAACAAACAACAAGCTAACACATGTAATTAAGAACAGAGACATAATTCATTAAAATGGATGCATATCTTTGTCGTATTCATACATATACATATATATATATATATATTGTGTATATGAAAAGCTGTTGATCTTTTTCTTGACCTGTCAGGGTCCCGATGAGAGAGTTTTCTTGTTCGTGATCAGACGCTAGATTGAGGAAATTGTAGAAGTTGAGCTGAAAAAAAAGCTAACTTGAACTCGTTGTCGGGGTCCTCTCTCTAGTTTTGTTTTTATTCTCTCTCTAGAAGCCCCCATGTTTCAGTTCGTCGACGCGTGGCCTGTCAACAAATGAACTTCACCCCACTTCGCTCACTCTGAAAAACCAGTTTTGCTTGGCTGCTTAAATTCTGGGTCCCTTTTTTCTCTCCCGTGTTCTTCGTTCTTAAATTGCGTCCTTGAAAAATCTTAATTCGATCCCATTCTCAGATATGGCTTTTGGGTTTCTCGTTTTGAGGGCTGATTAATCGTGGGTTTTCGATTGTTTTGCTGGACTGGGTTTGTCTGATTTAAAACAATAAAATTCAGAGTCGTTCTTTTGGGATCATTCTAATGTCTGATGGATTAATATTAGAGTTTTATTAATGTTTTATTTTTTTCTATAAATTTATGTAAATTAAAATTATAAAATTCAATAGTTATGTTTCGATCTTCATAGGAGATTCGTTATTCTGTATGTTATTTTTCTCTAAAGAGTTAATCCACGTTAAATATTGTGTTCTACTTATTATCTTATTTCTGATAATTGTTCGTCCTTAACACATAGATGTATGTATCAGAACTTGGATTTCATGGTTTTTTTCTTAATATTGTGTTCTCATTGTTATCTTGTTTCAATGTTTTATTGAAACAGACGCAAAAGATTGATATATATACTTTGTCTTTTCCTGTCTTGGATTGTAAATCATAGTATAATGACGTCCAGAAAAGCACACCAGCAAAGTCAAAAGTGCACTCCACGATTCGATTCCAGAAGTATGAAAAGGGCATTTCACTGCGGAGAATTCAAGCTCTTAACTGTTCTACAGATCTTCCATGGCGAATTCGAAGAAATAATTGAAAGAAAACATGATACAAAACCGACGAAACCCTAGCTATGTCGACCATCTAATCCCCCAAATGACAGATATTTGTTTGAAACATGTTTCGTAGTTTTATCAGCAATTTCAATCTTAAAATCATCACTTTTTTTGGTCGATTAGCTTGAATATGATCTCCAGCAGTACCAGGGTCATACGCTGCTGTTAAGAACATTCACCAGAGCGTTCTCGAAAGCATGCTCAGAGCAACTTGGCCATTTCCCAACCCACCTTCCATGTCAACTAGGCCATATTCTGGGTATAGATCTAGAGAGATGTGGTTGAGGATGATGAAGAAGAGTCCAAAACTATTAAAAGCAGGTTCATCCCGTGTACTGGCGTACAACTTGAAAAAACAGTTCAATTTTGAATTGAATCCCGCAAAGAATAAGAAGCGCGAAGAAGAAGATGGATATGGCCATTTCTTTAAATTTACAGCTGAATGTGAGCCTGTGGCCATGGCTGATTCTATTTTTTGTGTCTGTTTTTGTGATATTTTCGTCAAAAAGAGCTTCATCTTTATGAACGGGCCAGCAAAATCAGATCTTTTTAGATTAGCTTTTATGCCTTTTTGTAGTTTTTTCCATCATAAAAGCCTCCATGACACGATATGAACATAGCTGCTGTCTGTTTCGAAGAACGCTGTCAAAAATCGAATGTCAGGCTCTCTCTCTCTGCCTCTTTCTCTTTCTATGGTAAGCTTTTGCTTGATTTTTCATTTGGGTTTTGGAGAAATGCAAAGCACAGTAATCTGAACAAGAACACGCAGAAAAAATCGATTAGATCAAAGCAGGGCTGTTAATTTTTCAACAATTTGTTAAGATTATCAGTAAGTTTTACAGACAAAACGAAAGAATATCTAAACGAAGCTAATCTCTCTTCTAGAACTTGCAATGAAGTCATCGATCTTCACAGTCACTGTCATAAACAATCCTTTTCTTGGCTTTGAATTTGATATCACCATTTTCAAGCTTGTTTGGAGGTTTGACTGATTTGATTGGAGTTCCAGTTCTGAGTTCCTTCTGCTACCTCAGCTTCCTTTCGTGCGTCCTTTTAGTCATTTCAGCAGATAATAAGCCATGCTCCCTCATCCTGTTAAATGCTATCTAATTATCCATCACCAAATATTGAATCATGATATGATAACCAAGCATAATCAGAAACAGTAGAAAAGAAACATTAAAAGAAACAAAAAGGGTCGAGTTCTCGTCCAAATCCGTAAACCGAACTATCAGCTAAAGAGGATTAAACCAGTAAATCGGTGAGCCATCTGAAGCATTTAACACAATTTCGAAAGATGCATGGTAAGTGAAAAGATGCAGCAATTCCAGCTCCATTTTTGTCGATACAATTTAGAGAATTGGTGAAACACTACTAGAAAAAAGGGATAAAAACACAAATTTCTCCACAGTTTCAGAAAGCATCAACTGATCAAATTCGAGTTCCATGAAAAGTAGCCCATCATATTGCAAGAACAACAGAAAACAAACGAAACTCTCAATTCCCACAGTATCCAATTTATATAATTGATTGATTGGTGTTTAAATGGATGATCTTAGCAACAATAATTCACAGTATCTTCTCTTGAAAGAAAGAGAATTTTGCTGTGATAAAGCATACCAAAATCGTGCCATATCGCTCGTTGGTATCTGGTTTGACAATGACCAGTAAAAAGAACCTGAGGGGTTCTCTCTGCAAAAAGATGAACCAAAGAATTAAGAAATACAGAGAGAGAATCAACGAAGGAGGAAGATATAGGAGGGGAAACCTCTTCAGGAGTTTCATATTTCTGGCCAGGCAAAGCGAATACTTTCTTCTCCTTCAATCTTGTTGCAGTATTAGTAAAAATAGCAGTAGATGTTGAACACCGTTTTAAAATCCCCAATGTTGTTGGATTGATCTACACCAAATCCTGTTCAAACTAATGTCTATCGTAGGGCAAAAGAACCTTTAACGAAAATCAAGTAAAGTCGAAACTTTTTCAGATGGGTACCTCAGATTTGGGGTCTGTAGTGTCGGATTTCAGATTTGAATCGATAGATTGCTTGAACGCGGTTTCGACCTTTCTTTTTTTGATGGAAGAATCAGGCTTTCCTTCATCTACGCTGGTTTTTGCTTGGGCCGCCATGGATTGAAGCTCTCACCTTCGCCTGCAATTTTTCGATGATTCCTCTATCTTCTTCTTCCTCCTGGTTGGATTATCACCGTCTGTCTGAGTTTATATCGACCAATGTCAGATTCGGCTGTTTATTTTCGTTCTGCGTTTATAAGGCTTTCTGTGGGACGAATCGAAAGCTTTATTGCGTGATGAATCCATGATACTCTTGAACGAAAAGGCAGTTACGCCCTTGCAATGCAGATAAATTACGGAAAGGGCCAATTCCGCCATTGGTGTTGCAGAGGAGAGATTTTGCCATTGGCGTTCATCAAGTCATCACCTTCGTCGACCGTCGAGAAGGTAATTTCAATAATCTAACTTGATCAAACTCGAGGAAGATTTTCATTGATTTCTAGGATTTAAGAATAAGAAAGCCGAGATTTTTTCTTTTTCCCTTGAGATGCCCATCGCTATGAACTTCTTCTTCTCCATTTCGAACTGAGTAAAGGAGCTAAATTTTCTTCAGACCAGGTCATTTGGATCATATTTCTACTAATATTTGTTTTTTAGTCCAAACCACGTGCAGATAAAGACAAGAGAGGAATATAACAGATCGAGGCAGACATTGAAGAAGGAATATTCGATAGGAATCTTAATCAATTTGATTGTTGTCTTCTGGTTTTGGATACATCCTTAAAATCCAGTCATCTTCATCGTTAAATCAACACCCATTGCTGTCATTCCTGTAATTTTCTTCGCCAACAACTCATCGTTACTTCTTAATGCAATATCAATCTGCATTCTACTGCAGCATGCTCAGTTTGCCACCCGTTGTAAAAACCAGCTTCTTCAAACTGTGTTCTTTTGATCGTAAAATAGAGAGAGAGAGAGAGAGAGAGAGAGAGAGAGAGAGAGAGAGAGAGAGAGAGAGAGAATGGCTGTATCTTCCTTCGTTTTACAAGGATATGTTCCAAAGAATTCGTTATCTTCCAGCTTCGATCTTCTGAAAACCAGGCTTTCATCGGCTGCAAACCCAGTTCAGGTTCGTATAAACATATGGGCATTCTTATATTTCCATCAAGCAGAAAACTAAAGGTTGATGTAGTTTATGCTTGAACTTTTGCAGACATCTTTGAAAAAAATTCATGAATTATCATTGAAGTTTGATGTTTCAAAGGCTATTGAGATCACAACAAGAACGTGCTTGGATGCGTTTGTAGATTCTGCGTTCGAGTTTCTTCCTCAGCAGCTGCTGCCTTCTCAGGTATAATTTTCGTTAGGAATCATTATACTGTCAAGGTCTGTCTAGTTAGGAGTTCTATTCTCTGTTTCGTGTTCGTTTAGTACCAATATGCATTAAGCTTCTACCATGCTCAACAATGGTGGATTTGAGAAGACTAAGATCGGAAGATTCTGTTTTTGGAAAAAAAATGAAGGCTCCATTTTGGGCTGCCCAAGCCTGCAAATGTGATGAACAATGGAGGTTTAGAGCTGGGCTGGGTTGAAAGAATTATGGTGGATATTGGATAATGGGTATTATTTACAATCCTAGTCGTTGTTTTGGTTCATCATCTAACAAAAAGGCTTCGTCAAACCTGCATTTCAGAAAAACTTCGCACCAGTCGAAGAAATCGGAGAAGCTGTCGAAATCCGTTGCCGGGAAGGCGAGATTCCCAGTGATTTTCCCGAGGGGGTTTTCATAAGAAATGGTTAGTAAGCTTCTTTTTCTCCGATCAGATTTCTCAAATTTCGAATGCTCAATTTCACGAGTAATACAGGCCCAAATCCTCTGTTTGGAGGGCTTAAAACGGCTGTTTCGATCTTCGGACGAGCAAGCAACATCTGGGTAGAGGGCGAAGGAATGCTCCACGCTGTGTATTTCAAGAAGAACGATAATGGAGATTGGAGCGTCTCCTACAAAAACAGATACGTTGAATCCGAAACCTTTAAGATGGAGAAGAAGAGGAATAAACCCTCTTTCATTCCTGCCATTGAAGGCGACTCTCTTGCCATCATAGCAGCATATTTCCTAAACATGGTAACTAAATTCGACCATTTTCAGTCTAGTATTTCATCGGAGTTTTTGTCTTCTGAGTAATCCATGTTGTTCCAGCTGAGATTTGGAACGGTCAATAAGTTGTTGAACAACACTAGCGTGTTCCAGCATTCTGGGAAACTTTATTCGATCTCGGAAACTCACCTGCCTCAAGAGATTGACATATCTTCCCTGGAAACTTTGGAAATATGGGAGCATAAAGAACAGTGGAATAGACCATTCACCAGCCATTCCAAGGTTGTTTCTGTTTGTCCTAATATCTGTCGATTGTTGTCGTTTATACTCACGGTGGCCATTTTTATTCGTTGCAGAGAGCTCCGAGCTCCGGAGAGCTAATCATAATGGGGGTTGATGCAGTTAAACCTTATTATGTCGTCGGAGTTTGTTCTGGTATTAGTACGAACCTTTTTTCTCAATGCTTAAACTTGATTTTTGAGCTTTTGGGTATGATCAAAGAATGGTGTTTCAGCCGATGGAAAGACACTCGTGCACAAGGCTGATCTGAATTTGAAAAGATGTTCTCTCAGCCATGATATTGGAGTGACAGAAAAGTAATTAACGTTTTAATCCCCACTGTTAATTAATTCTTGATTAAATTACTCATTTTTTTTGGTGAATTTAAGGTACAATATCATCATCGATCATCCTCTGACAATCGATGGGAAGAGGCTTTTCAAGGGTGGCCCGTGAGTATGATATTATGGTCTTCAAAATGGTGGTTTTTTCTGGCCTTTTTTTTTGTTTAATGAGAGTGAAATTTGAGTTTCAGTTTGATAAAGTTTGAGGAGGAAGAATATGCAAGAATTGGAGTGATGCCTCGCTATGGCGATGCAGATTCTGTTCTCTGGTTTGAAGTTCAACCTCACTGCACATTTCATATTCTTAATTGCTTCGAAGATGGCGACGAGGTACGATGAAATATTCCGTCAAAACATCATTTTCCGTTCGAATTGAACGATTTTAGATAATAGGCGAAAGATTCCATTGATGAACAGGTAGTGGTGAGAGGATGCAGATCTCTTCGCTCAGTATTGCCGGGACCAGAAAAGGGTTTGAACAAGCTGGAATGGTTTGCCAGAGGCTTCGATTTCACGAAACTAGACGAAGAACGCCATGAAAATGGTGGTTTGGAAGACGGGTATTTCTTCACCAGCTCGTATGAATGGAGATTGAACATGGCGTCTGGAGAAGTGGAGGAGAGGAAACTAACCTCGACAGATTTCTCCATGGATTTTCCGTTCATTAACGACAGATTCTGTGGCCTCAAACACAAGTTCGGATATACCCAGGTTGTAAATTCTCCGGCCAGCTCTATCTCCGGTAAGATCAAATCGGAAAACTTGTTCGATTATAGCTGGGTTTGATTGCTTGATTATTGTTCCAGGTATGGGTAAGTATGGAGGTCTTGCAAAACTATCCTTCAACGAACAAAGCCCATCAATGGTGAATCCAGGAACTCTCTAAAACTCAAGAGTGCGACGCAAATTCTAACTCCAAATTTGAAAATTTCTCTTGAAAATTGCAGAAGAGATCAAGAACAAGCAAAGAAACAGTGAAAGTGGAGTATCACATGCTGGAGGAAAACAGCTTCTGCACTGGAAGTGCTTTCGTGCCCAAGGACTCAGCCGTCGAAGAAGACGACGGTTGGATCATTACCCACGTCCACAACGAAGATGCCGATTCATCCCATGTAATCCAAACCTTAAAATTCTCGATTTTTTTAAGAGATTTTATAAATCACACAGAAATTGGGTAATTTTTGGGCTTTAATCCTCGTATTTGGTGGTAGGTTTTGGTGATCGATGCACAGAAGTTTGGGGATGAACCTTTAGCCAAGATAAGGCTGCCACAGAGGGTGCCATATGGGTTTCACGGAGCTTTCATACCAATCTGAGATGTCCAAAACATAAATGTGACATTATTTTATTCGATCATATGTAACTTGTAATATAGGCACGACAATCCAACATGTGTTTGATCCCGACCGTCCACATATTCTTATCTTCTTTTCGGTCGCATTCAAACTCGATTACTCGATCCCCTGATATTATCCCAAAGTATGCCCTCCGCTCCGTCCCTTCCCTCTCCCGACCTGGCCAAGCCCGAATATCACCCGTCAACCCGCTCACTATACCTGCAACTAGAGCTCTTTGTCACACCACAATATAATGGATCAATGATGTATAAAATTAGACCAGAACTGTAATATGATTTCAATTTAATTTTCAAAAATCGTGAAATCAAAGCAAAAACACTCAAAATAAAAAAAAAAAATTTATAAAATCAATCAATAACTGAAAACTCGACCTAAATTGAATAAAAAATTATGTTTTTTTTCCTAAAATATAAAATTAGACCTAGACAAAACAAAACTACATCGATTTTTCACAATTTCGATTAAAATTCATCCCGAAACCCAATCAAATCCACCTCCACAGATGAGTATTATTGTACTTACATTTCTTCTTCTTCGTAAATGTTCCAGCTATGTGCTTGCTTTTCATTTTGGCAACCACCTGCTTATATTTTAAAAATAAAAAAATAAATATTACTATTTTTTTTTCCTAAATTTGATTGGACACATGAAGGGTAGAGTAGATTCGTTATTGCTGATTTATCTGTACCTGCCAATTAGAATTCAGGTTGAAAGAAAGCTGCTTCCAATGGAGAGCCCCTGCATGATCGATTAATGACGTCATTAAGAAAAGGGTTTTCAGCTTTGTTAGGGTGTTAGAAGTAATCTGTGTTAATACCTTAATTACGTATTAAGAGGGTAATTAGTGAAGTGGTTGCAATTGCAATTAGTGGGGTAAAAGTTGTACCTTTTCTGGTGCGTTTGAGAAGTTCGCCTCCTCGACAAACATGGTTCAGAGCAGCCGTGATTTGGGATTCGTGGCTCTCTCCTTTCCTATTCTCTGATAAAGCGAACTTAATTGCTTCATTGCCTCTTTCAAGCCTCGCTCTGATAATCGCTGCTCCTCGCAAGGCTTCATTAATGGAGTTCCGAGCAAGTTAAGGCGTTTTTAATTTTTGTATGTCTCGAAAAAGTAAGAGCTTGGTTGGATTGGAGATGGTTTCGATACCTGTGGCAGCGCCAGCGGTGAGGGCCATGATGTCTCCATTAGTCTTCGCGCTGATTGCAGACTGTACGACCTTCAAGATATGGACATTATCGGCCCCAAAATCCTCTGCGATTTCAATACAGTGAGATGCAACTAGGGCAGAAGCAGATGCAATCGCTCCGGCTATCTTGGTCGGGATTTTCCGATGCTCTGAGATGTTTTCCGGCGTCGCTATTGAAGCTGCAAGGGCCGCAACTGCTGACGCTACTCCGGCCACAGAGACGGCAGCGTGTAACTGAGCGGTCTGAATTCTGGTCTCCGTCTTCTTCCTCTGCTTTTGATCTTTCGCTCCTTTTCCAAGTGTTTTGCTTATGATGGTCTTATACGACTGGTGATTAGCAGAAAAAAAGATGTAAGAAAGGAGTGATTAGATGTTCTATATTGACGAAGGGATTGAGATTATTATACCCCATTTCTAAGTAGCTGCTGACTGGTAAGAAACTCTGGATTGAAGACTTGATGAAGCAATATCAGGTCCTACAATGAAAAAAATTGTGAAATAATATAGTCAGGAATCTAAAAACTTTATTTTTCTTCTCTCTCTAGATGTCAAAAGCAGAGAGAGAGAGAGGACCTTCATGCCATCGCTGTCTCTGGGTGAAACAGGAGGGTTGCTTCCATCAGGCAAGGGCTGAGTTATCTGTCACAAGATTGAAGTAAAATCATATCTACTTCAAAGAATTCACATGAATATTCATTCAGGATTTGCAAAATCATGCTTGATCTTTGTAAAAAGCAAAAGAGTGGAACAAATGAAAAACTGAGGTTTATTACAGGTTCCTTTGGAGCATTAGAGTTTGGATAAGCAGCCTGCGTCTGAGTTTCAGCATTACAAAAGCTGGCTTCTAAGTTCTCAAGGCCGTTAGAAGGACCATTTGTAGTGGAAAGAGCTTTTGAGAGCTCCATTGCAGAAACACTCCATGATCTAGCCAGAAACTCCATGGCTTCAGTTGGAGTCTCAGGAGTTACACATGAAGGTAAGGCCCACTTCACACCTCCATTTTCATCTATTTTCTCAAGTCGAGTTGCTGAACAATGGCCGCCATGAAAACTCACTGAAACAATTGAAGTCTCGTAAAACTATTAATTTGATAAATACAGCATCAAAAACCTGCATAACAACATCCATGGCTTACTTTTCAGGTGCTATACTTTGAACTTTGAAGCACGCTTGAAGAGAGTCCAGACAAATAGGCAACTTTTCATGGCAAGCAAGAAGAAGAAGAAGCCATTTAAAAGAGAAAAAACATGGGGGAGCCAAATCAGTGGCCATTAATAAAATCTGTAAAGAAGACCCTGCTAAAGGGCAGTCAGCTTTGCCACTCTTCTACTTTTGTTTTCCACTTAAACTGGCGCAACGCACATAAAGGACGCCATGGCCCGTTTATTGAGCGGCTGGTTTTATGATTGCTAGAGTTCACTTTTGTTTCCAATATCAAAAGTAAAGCAAGATATTCAGGAACCTCTTTCTCTACACACATTATAATACGCTTATCCTCTTGTTTCGCAGTATCCATTTGCAACTATCCATTAAATTGTAGCTTTTCACGTGTGATACAAATATAAACTAATCTATAGGCATTCAACAAGATACACTCTATGAATTAGTGGCCCGCTTCTAATGGAGATCTATCTGTTCTAGTTACTCACCTCGGGGATTAGGAGTGCCATTGTTTTAGGCTTCTTAACCATCAGAACCTCACTTCAATCAGAAGCCACCATGCTAAGTTCATCTTTTATTTATGCTTTTTCATCGAGCCTTTTTCATCTGCTAATGTACATGAAAAGGAAATGATTACCAAATCCGATCTACCTGAGATTTTGATCTTAAGAGTATCATGGATATCTCCAAATTCAAACCTTCATATGCGGTATCATTCTTTGTTTATGCTATGCATGTAGAATCGTGGTTGAAAAGAATAGACCCTCCCAAACTAGTAGCACGGTGGAATTGGCAGAACTCTGCAGACCAACATTGGAATTCTCGCCCTTGTTGTAACTATTGTTGCGAAGGAGAGGCCAGACCTATGTGGTCACCTGCTGGGAAATTAGTCGTGTGTTATTTTGGGACTTGAAAAGGGAAATATACCAAAAATTAGTCCTTTCTCTACTAGTAACGTTCACTTGACATAACAGGAGTTCTCCCATCTTCTTATAAAATCTATAGGATTCCGATAAACAAGAAAGATATAAAAGTGTAAAAATGTAACCGGCGTATTCTTGGACATTGAGATTATATGCAGAAAGTGTAGAAACAAAGTGGAAATCATTTCAAAAAAGGTAGAAAAAGACCAGACCTTCATTTTGTTCTACTTCATTATCAAATGATGAAGGAAAGAAAAGTAAACTTTTTGGAGATAATTCCTATTACATTTAAATATCGTAAGTATAAACTATCATACCAAGATTCTTTCTTATCTCTGGCTCCTCTAGCCTTTAATCTCTTTATTTACACAAGGGCCATAAGCCCTACAATAGAGAACAAAGCAGCCAAAATTAACCAAAACGGCAATACTCAAACAAGCAAGAATCCAAAAATGGTAGAGATAATGACCCTTATTGAAGTTACTAGAAACCAATTTGTCCTTCCCTCCTTTCTTACAAGGATTATCCACAATGTTAAATATGATGCAAGCCAGAACATTTCCTGCAGACATCCTGAGTCCAAATAATGATGTGGAAATACTTGAAATGCTCTTAGGAATTCTGGGTAGCAGAACTTGTTTTGAACTACGGCATTGAAGCCCATTTCGACAACATTGGGGGCATTATCCACTCTGCAGACATGCTCACAATGTCTTGTAGGCAATCTGAGAAACCTTGTTGACAGTTTTTCTTCCAATGCCATCAATGATAGCTGAAAAAAGTCAGAAAACCATGTCAAATGGGATAATAAGGCCTATCCCCATTCCCTGCCCAGTGTGAGATGAACTTGTGTTCCTCTGATTTTTGTTGAAGAAGAAGAAAAAGAAGAATAAAGCGGTGGTTTACCTATGATGAAACGAAGGTCCGAACACCGCCCTCGTGATTTGAAATCTCGAATCTGCCTCCCTTTGATGATCTCGGGCTTCCCGAAGGTTTTCTCCGACCATCTTCCCTTCCCAACCATCCATTTCTATGCTCCTTTTACTTAATTTTTACGGCGTTCTCCTCACCTTTGCTACTCTGTCTGTCTCCTTCTAGAATTCCCACGGACTTAAACAAGAGAATTAAATGAAATCTCTTCGCTTAATAATTGATTTTATCCATTCACTTCGCACATTGTCTTCACTCTGATCACGATGAACTAAAATTTCCATCCAAGCTTCTTTCTCTATCTGCATTCAAATTCTTTCTTCAAACAAATGCTATGGCTGAAAGAAGTTCTGGACTAAGCAATACAAACCTGAAATCCAACATTACACAACAACGATTGACGCTGGGAAAACTCCAAAATGTTCGCGAATATCTTGCACAATTTCGAAGCAATTTAAAATACCAAAAAAAAAAATATCACGCAGCGGCAAGGCTGAGAATCCATAGACGGTTCGACTTCCTTGACATCACTATCAGAGCATTCATTTCTCACGTCTTTATCCTCCCAGTGATCGTAGCTGTGGGGCTTTAGGAAAAACGAAGTATATAGCCATTTCAACAACGTTGGCCGACGTGTCGTTTTGGCCAACATGAAACGAGGATAAGAGGTTAAACTCTAGGGCTTTAGACTAATTTAGTTTTTGGGGAATGCATAATAATGTTATAGTATAGGGGCTTTTTCGCATATTCGTGAATTTTCTTTTCTTTTTTACCCCTAATAGAGAGTGGAAGCCTATAGGCCAGCTTAGCTCGCTGCTCGCCATGTTATATCGTAGCGAATAGATAGAGACCTTGGTTCCTTCTCCGATCTGATTCTGATTGCCACTCCAGTGTAAACTAGGGCGTGAGCTTGAGTGCAGCGGAGATGAAGATTAGGGTTTATTACCTCCTTTTGCTCTTGTTATTATCTTCGGACTATGGATTTTCGATTTACGAAGATCAAGTTGGACTCATGGATTGGTAAAATTCGCTCTTTTTGTTTATTGCTTTTCGTTCTGCTATGGAGTGGTCCGGTGGGAGTAGTACTTCCAAGCTGAAATCTTGTTGAAATTCAAATGTTCAGAAAACTTTACTTCTTTTCCTCGTGCGTTGGCTCTGTTGCTCCTCAATATTTCTTCTTTGCCTTCTCTGATTTCGTAGCGATGTGTTATGTTTCTGGAAAGAAAATGAACCTGAATTCATTCGAATTTTTTTACTGTATTGCCAGATAATGATCTTTCTAATTTTGCTCAGACTTTGAATATGAATGATTGCCCTTTAATCTTCTGCACTTATGTTTAATTTCATTTCAAGTGGGCCTATGTAACGAAGTTTTTTTGCTTCTCCAAGATTTCTTGTTTTGTCCATGAGTCTGTCATCACTCTTATGCTCTCATTCCTTGAAATCATTCAAATAAGTTTCACCGCAGGCACCATCAGTATATTGGAAAAGTGAACGAGGCTATGTTTCTTACACAAAAGTCCGGACGAAAGCGGGTCATTGTATCCACAGAAGAGAATGTTGTTGCATCTCTTGATCTTCGACATGGTGACATATGTGAGTGTGTGATGTTCAAAACAAGATACATTTATATTTTCCTCCGTAACTAGAAGTTGGTAGTTTATATCTATATTTTGGACTGTGGATGAATTTTAAATTGGTATATTTTCTTTTAAACCATTACACAATGCATACTAAGTAATTGTATTAAGTGGCATGATTATAATGGCGGAAACCATTTCTCACTTAAGACAAATAATTTGAGTGGTAAACATGATGCTCATCAGCATAATAGTGAAATTCGAATGGGGTAATGCACTAATTGCGAAACATAGGCAAAATTAAATACCTCATTTAGGTTATTGAATGATGTCTGTATATATTCCTTTTTGGAAAGGATTTATTCATGCTGTTTTTGTAGATTGAAATTACATGGAATAATCTATTTGTACAGAGTGCATGCAAGTTATTTAATTGTACGTGTGTAGCCTAGGACACAAAAATTAGCCATATCATGTTTTTACTTTTGTCAATATAAAATAAAACAACGTTCCAACCACTAAAATTTCTTTTTGTTGGTTTCTGGTTCTGTGCAGTTTGGAGGCACGTTCTTGGTCCAAATGATGGAATTGATGAGATTGAGGTTGCTATGGGAAAATGTAATCATATTCCCTTGCATGATTACTTTTTGCATCTTTTAAGTACCTTTACATGCTTTTGGGTTTATTTTTTACTCTTTGAGATTCATTGTGTTTCCAGAGCCCTAGGATAATTATTATAATAAATTCATTCAAGTATTGTAGATGTCTGTTCATGATGTTTTAGCCCTATGGATTTTATATAGCATCAACTAGTATTGTATATTAAGTTTCTTCGTGTTTTGTAACTAGATATTATTACTCTATCGTCTGAGGGAAGTATTCTGCGAGCATGGAACCTGCCTGATGGACAAATGGTGTGGGAGTCTTTTCTTGTGGCCTCAAATCCGTCTAAATCATTACCCCAACCTGTAAGTGGATATTTTTATAAGGTTTCCAAAGAAACAATTCATGTTAGTTATCAAATACATATCTTTTGGGTAATGTTCTATTTACTCTCTAATACTAGCACTATCTTTTGGGTAATGTTTGATTTACTCGATAATATTAACTCTTAATTCTTGACTTATTATGTAGGTAACACTGAGTGGTACTGCCACTCCAACCCATTAACACCTACATGTGTGTTTTAAACAATACTAGATTTTTGTTTGCCTTTTGACCTAGAATAGTTTTGATCATTGAGAGCATATCAAAATATAAACATTGATGTCTAACTGTTTTCCTGCTTCCTGATGAGCTTTTAGCTTTTACTTGAAAAAGTAAAGCATTTCATAAAAAAAATCTGACTGTGTTTGGTGCTAAGATTTTTCATCATATATTAGAAATTATATGTTTTCTATTTTATAATTGACGTAATATGAGTTAATAATATGTGCAGAAATTTTTAAAAGTCAACAGCGATGTGATTCTAGTTCTTGCTAAAGGATGTCTGCATGCTATTTCAAGCATAAATGGACAGGTTCTTTGGAAGATGGATTTTATGGATGAAAGGTACCACATAAGTTCATACTTTTGATGAAAAAATATTTCTCCTTTTATTTCTATGTCACTGTGCCTCTGATCTCATGTGTTGAATCTGCCAGTGTTGAGATTCAACAAATTATTCAGCCTATTGACAGTGATTTGATATACGCTGTTGGAGTTGGCTTTTCTAAGTTAAATGTGTATCAAATAAATGCAAAGAATGGCGAGTTGCTGAAGCACAAAAGTGCTGCCTTTACAGCTGGCTTTGCTGGGAAAGTAATACCAGTTTCAAAGGAAGTACTTGTTGCTTTGGATTCATCTAGCTCACATATTGTTACAATAGGCATTAGAGATGGAGAAATCAACGTCAAACAGACATCTATTTTGGATCTTATTGACAAATATTCTGGGTTAGCAGAGATATTACCCTTAAAATTTACTGGGATTTTTGCTATAAAAGTAAAGTTTTTTATTGTAGCAGTAAGTGTGACATTCGAAGGAAAGTTAGAGGTTGCAGAGAAGATTAGTACTTCAACCATTTTCAGTGATGCTATCTCACTTACAGAAGACAAGCATGCTGTTGCACTAGTTCACCATGAAGGCAATGCAATTCATCTCACTGTGAAGCTGAGTAATGATTGGCGTACTGATCTTCTTAAGGAAAGCATTGTGATTGATCACCAAAGAGGGCATGTGCATAGTGTTTTTCTGAATAATTATATCCGAGCTGATAGATCTAATGGGTTTAGGGCATTGATTGTCATGGAAGATCATTCCCTTTTATTGATTCAACAAGGTGAAATTGTTTGGAGTCGTGAAGATGGCCTTGCCTCAATCATAGATGTAACAACATCTGAACTGCCTGTTGAAAAGGAAGGGGTATCTGTGGCCAAAGTAGAACAGAATCTCTTTGAATGGCTAAAGGTGATTCTTTTTAGATTTTAACCTCACCCAGGCATTGTATAAAGTTCAATAGAATTTTCTGTTTTCGATCACCAAATTTTTTCATTGGATTATGTTTTTCCTGAATATTTGTTTCTTTGGATAGATCCCTCTCGAATATGAGGTTGACATGTTTTGCTTGATAGGGACACATATTAAAGCTTAAAGGAACGTTGATGCTTGCAAACCCTGAAGATGTTGCTATTATGCAAGAAATGAGATTGAGAAGTTCTGACAAAAGCAAAATGACTCGAGATCATAATGGTTTTCGCAAGTTGCTTATTGTATTGACTAAAGGAGGAAAACTTTATGCTTTACATACTGGGGATGGCCGGGTTGTCTGGTCTCTATCAATACACGCTCTACGTAAATCAAATGCATGTGACTCGCCAAGAGGGCTTAATATTTACCAATGGCGAGTTCCTCATCATTATGCGATGGATGAGAATCCATCCATTCTCGTAGTTGGCAGGTGTGGGCCTAGTTTGGGTGCAAGAGCAATTCTTTCCTTTGTTGATACGTACACTGGAAAAGAGATTAATTCACTTAGCCCCGAACACTCGGTTGTACAAATAATTCCTTTGCCATTTACTGATGCATCAGAACAGCGGCTCCATATTTTAATAGATATTGATGGGGAGGCACACTTGTACCCACAAACTTCCGAAGCAGATGGTGTTTTACAACGAGAGTTTGCAAACATATACTGGTATTCTGTTGAGGCTGATAGTGGCATTATTAAAGGGCACGTCTTGAAGAGCAATCGTGTAGGTGAAGTGCATGGGCACTGTTTTGCCACCAAGGACATATGGTCGATTAAATTCCCATCAGATTCAGAAAAAATCATTGCCAGTGTTACCAGAAAATTAAATGAGGTTTTTATTTTGTTTTTCGCAAGATATCTTTCTGAGTTTGATTCTGTAGCTTTTTTATATCTGTTTGTCTTTTTTCTTCTTCATTTTGCTGGTATTCGTTTAATTGTTGCACATGTGAGCATAGATTTGATGTTAGGTTCTATTTCCCCATCGTTTGCATTCAATAACACTCATTAGTTCTTTACTCTCAAGTTATAAACTGCAACCTTGTTTGAATTTCAGTTGGGGACCAATATGAATGAAGATAGATTAATTGACATTTTTATTCTTTTAGGTCGTTCATACTCAAGCAAAAGTTTCAGCGGACCAAGATGTGATGTATAAGTATATATCAAAAAACATACTCTTCGTGGCTACAGTTGCTCCAAAAGGCAGTGGGGAGATTGGAACGGCTACCCCAGAGGAAACATGGTTGGTTGTATATCTTATTGATACAGTTACTGGCCGTATATTGCACAGAATGACACATCATGGTGCACAAGGTCCTGTTCATGCCGTAAGTAACCATTGGGCCAGTGGAGTCTAAGATATCTCTGTTTTTTTTTCTGTTTCAAAAAGTTAATCTGCATGTTGTTTTACTAATAAAGGGAAATATCTATAGGTTTTCAGCGAGAATTGGGTTGTCTACCACTACTTTAATCTCAAAGCTCATCGATTAGAAATGTCTGTTATGGAAATTTATGATCAGTCTCGAGCTGTAAGTTAACACATTCTTTCATGGATTTCAATTTTGCATTGTCACGTAAATTTACATAAAGAGTTGATTTTGTGCATTTAACAGAACAATAAAGATATGTTGAAGCTTATTCTCGGCAAGCATAACCTCACTATGCCTGTCTCTTCATATTCTCGACCAGAGATTGTAACCAAATCCCAATCTTACTACTTTACTCATTCTGTGAAAGCTATAACTGTGACATCAACAGCAAAGGGAATAACATCAAAACAGCTTCTTATTGGTACCCTTGGCGACCAGGTTGAATGCTGTTTTTTCTGCAAGATATAATATTACAATGAAAAATATTTAATTTCTAAGCTATAATTTTTTATTGTAGTAGTTTGTTGGGAGATTGTATGCTGTACATAATAAATGAGTTTGAATTGGCTTTCGATAGGTTTTGGCTATCGACAAGCGTTATTTGGATCCTCGTCGATCAATCAACCCTACCCAAGCTGAAAAAGAAGAAGGCATTATACCTCTTACTGATTCATTGCCCATTATTCCTCAGGTGCATTTCCTATCTTATTGTTCTATTTTGTGGATCTGATTGTATCGCTGTAAGCAAATATAATCCAGGTTTAATCCTTCTTGTTCCTGCGTGATCAAACCTTGTTTTTACTTCACTTCAAGTAAAACTTTATAGCACTTGTATATCCTTGCTTAAAATGGTGTTTATCTAGTAATTTGCAAGTGCATGCCCCACTGCAAATATTCGTTACGACCTGAAGTTACGGCAGTTCAGCCGAGGTTGATGATGACCGTAATTCATCGAGGCTAGTAGTAGGGAATGTAGGAAAGGCGGTAGAATAGATTCCCATTGAATTATCGTGGAATGGATGGCTAGTAGTTGCTAATGACGTCCTCGAGAATAATCGAGGTTGTAGATTCAGATCATGCCATTGGTTATAAATACGATGTTGTTAGTAGATGGGGAGCCATATTTACCAGCTATGATTATTTAAATGTCTTGCAATTTTCTTAACCAGTTGATCTGCATTGGATGCTGCAAAATTAATAAAACTTAGAGCCTCGTTCTTCTGGGACGAGATGCCTTCGAAGTAATTTGATTTTAGTAACTGATTTTGTTCTTTTTTTTTTTGCAGTCCTATGTGACTCACTCTCTCAATGTGGAAGGTCTCAGAAACATTGTTACCGTGCCCGCCAAGCTAGAGTCGACCACGCTCGTCTTTGCGTATGGAGTGGATCTTTTCTTTACCCAACTAGCGCCCTCCCGAACGTATGATTCTCTCACGGATGATTTCAGCTACGCCTTACTTCTCCTCACAATGGTTGCTCTTGTAGCTGCAATTTTTATAACATGGGTTTTGTCTGAGAGGAAAGAACTGCAAGAAAAATGGAAGTGAGTCTCTCTCTCTCTCTTTCTTGTGACCTCTAATTCTTGCCCTTCTCGTTTGGTTTTATTAGTGGGCTTTTGTTTTCCATTAAAAGGGTTTAGTTTGGGTTGAGATACTTGCCTAAAATTGAAAAAAATGAAGTTGTAGAAATGCTGTCGTTGACTTTTGCCATAAAATTGGGTGGATAGAAATGTACCGGACCCGTGGTTCGCACTGGTTTTTCCCCTTGATAGAAAAGGTTTAAGGTCCACGGTTTTAGAGTAAGAAACCATGGTAACTGAATCTGAACTGCGAGTAAAAATAAATTCAAATCCGAAAACGAGATGGAGGATTCGGCGGCGGAAAGAGCACTGGCTGTGCTGGAGCTACATTCAATCTTCAGGATCTGGCTGTACACGTGTAATTGGTGGTTTAAAATTCGGTCAAATAGAGCAAAATTTTTACTCCAATTGGTATGATCATCTATCCAGAGCTCAAAATTATTTGATCGATTTCAATTCCACATTTTTGTCAGAAAACGAAGCTCATAATCGACAAGAAATGAAGAACAGTGTGATTAAACGACTTCCATTTTTCTCTACACCAGAAATTACACGACGTAGATAGGTTTTGTGGCGGGAAGAGATGTGTATTATCTATATAGCAAAATACTATGAAAATAAGAAGAATTTATCCGGCTCGCTACACAAAGGCCAAGGCCATTCATTTGCTGCTCCAAGTATTCCCCCTGGGGTTGAACATAATAGCCATAACCAGCATGTTGGTTTCCATACAGCTGGGGATAGTAAAAATGATGCCATCTGCCCTGATTGGATTGGCTGCGGAAACATAGCCATGGGTTGTCCTGAGATCTGCTGTGGGTAGTAGCCGAATTGGTCAGTGATTGGCCGTGATTAATAGAGTGGACATACACAGGGTTGTTGCCCACCAGTTGAAGTCCCGAAGTAATGACGTGTGCACCCTGCGTTGGATAAGATGGACGTTGAGCATCGGCAGAGCAATCGTTAGCAACAGGCTGAGATTCCCATGGGGGTGCCGGCAACGATTCACCGCCTTGGGCTCCTGTAGAACAACCAGCTAGGTTGAGATAAAAAACCAATCATGTCTAAAAGATTAAAAGCATACCCATTCTGTAGGTTGGTGAAAGTGATTGTTGCTGTGGCGGAGTAGACTGGCCATCACTACAAGCAAATCCAGGACCCTGCATCTCATATACTGACTGATTGTACTTAGGCGAACTTAAGTTTGGAGCATTGCCATTGGGGTAACTTCCACTTCGTGGAGATTGGAAACTGTCATACCGTTGAATTTGGGGAGGTAAAGTAAGGGCTTGTTCCTTCTGATTTGCAGAATTAGTTGCATTGCTAGCATCAGAAAACAAGTCAAAAGGAGCAAGGGCATTCTGCTGTGATTGAGAAGTGGTAGAATGCTGCTCTCCCGATGGAACAAAAGTATCTGTCTTAGGTGAATTATAGTTATCGCCACTCAGCAGGTCAATAGAGTCAGCCTTCACTACAGGAGCTGAACCATTAGTAGCGGGAGGTCCAGGGAGCAGCAGCTGATTAAGTGTTTGAGATCCTGTCCCACCATTTATAATCGATCTGGAGGGACAATGAAGTATGCAGCATCAACAAACACGATCTGGAGGGACATTGAAGTATGCAGCATCAACAAACACGATCTGGAGGGACAATGAAGTATGCAGCATCAATAAACACACAATATCTAGCTAATAATTCCTTGATATATTGACTGAAAATTTGATATTGTCACAGGTAAAATGTTTCAATTCAAATCAAACATCCTTGTTCCTACATATATGCATGATTGGTCTAATATTGGACTCACACCAAAGAGGAAATTATGCACAGATATTAATTTATCTATTAAATGCAATTTTGAATGTTTTCTTTTCAATAAAAAGAAAAAAAAATCAATTTTTGTCAGAATCCACTCAAGTGGACTAGAAACAAAAATTTCTATGAATCCACAATTATGGGATGCAAGGTAAGAAAGTACTGTTTTAGAAAATAACTGTAGGGGTATGTTGGTAATTATATAATGTGTATAGTTATTAGAAAATTATTAGTAGTTTATGGAAGTTGATGGAAGTTAATACATATGGATTATAAATCTAATAATATAGGAATTGAGTAAGAGGAAGGAGAATAATGTAATTGAGAAATTTTAGGCCGAGTCGGCCTCGCGGAGATTGGTTGGAGTATTGAAGTTCCAAAACGTTGTGTATTTACATATTGTATCGTTATCAATTGTCTTGTGTAGTTTTACACACCATGCATTATATTGCAAGGTTTGATCATAAGCATATAGTGTTTCTAAAAGAAAATAAACTGCTAGCAATGAGTCAACCTTAAAGTTGGAAATTCAGACTCAGCAGAAGATCCAGGTCTCTCGGGTTGATAATCAAGATTATGCAGATTTTTAGGATATGATGCCAAGGGTTGTGTCTGCGGTGGTGTAAGCACAGGGCCAGACCTCTCCATTTTCTGAGGAAAAACTGCACCAGCGCTCTGCAACAAGCAAATTGCTGAATCTCAGAAATAGTCAATGGATATATCTTGAGTTAATGATAGAATGACTATACCAAATACCAATAATTCCTGGTATGCAGCATAGTATTGTGGATATCTTGCCCTTGGTCCTCCAAAAGCTTCTTGCCAGGTATCAATAAGAATCAATATCTTCTCTTTGACATGAAAGTCAGGCTATAGTGCGCACAATTCGAATCCCCCGTGGGGCAGCTGAGCAATGAGAACGTGACATTTTTTTGTTACGCAGTAGAAATGAAAATTGATAGAAGTTTAGCAGCTTTAACTTATCTTCATCATCATGCTTTATAGTAATGCTAACATGATCTACTTCAAACCAACATGTTTTTGAAGCCGAGGAAAAAGTAATGATTACTCTTTCAAAGTATTTGTCATTTGGTGAGCCGGCATCCATATAAACACACAAAATTTCTGTTTACATGCAGCATTTAGCTAGCAGGTTGATCATATGCAATCAAATAATCCAAAATGAATCCAAAAAATAAAAATATACAAAGATCACGAAAGTAGATTTCAAAAAACGAAGATCAAGTCAGAGCATGAAATCAACATTAGATGGAACTGAAAACAAGAAGAATATAAAATTCAAGCTCTTAGGTTTGGACCAAAGTCCAAAATCATAATTGCAAATCCAAAAGAAAACTTTACTAAATAAGACAAATTGCTTTCAGAAGTAACCTGGACGAGTCATTAAAGAACAGAATCAATAAACAAAATAGAGTGAAGTCCATCCATACCCGGGGTCGTTATTGAGCATGTCACAGATCTCTATATCCATGGCCCAATCAGGACCAATTAGCATATCACTAGTAGCGCGTTCTACCATAGAATTCACCATCTCTTATAACAAGAAAAATTCGCTTGAGGGAGCAACTACTTCCCGGAGACCAGCAACCAGCAGACGACTCCGGCTATATCGAAAAAGATTCCGGCCGTCGCCTTTTTCCCTCTCCAGTCTCCACTATCCCCAACCGGCAGCGCGTTGCAGAGGTCGTTGTATCCTGTGGAACCCATTTTCTCTTCCTGCGTTATTTGGGGCTTACGCGCGTTTTGAATTACAAGTCTATATTCAACTTGTTTTTTTAAATAATTTTAAAAATACTATAATAAAATATATTAATATAATTACTTATTTTCTATTGGATCGAATCCAAACAAGCCCAATGGTCCAGATGGGCCCAATGGTCAACGCCAGCGCCACTCTTACCACGCAACCCTAGGCTGCAGCTTGCGTCGAACAGCTGACGTGTCATCTAAAACAAGCAAGGCTCCACGTCACCTTCATTACAAAAATTTCTATATGTGGCGGTTCAAAATAAGAAAGGCGGGAAAGCGGGACCCACTGGGGCAGCCACGTCATGGCTCTCGCGACTCTCCACGAAACTATAAATACACCTCTCCGTCTTCCATTTTGTGGAACCGTCAACCAAGGGGTAGTTAGTTTACTTCAGACTCGAAGAAAAAGAGGGCTTAAGATCGTAAAAATGAGTTGTCACTTCACGTTACCAGCCGTCAATCCCGCTGATCGGAGACAGCTCTCGTTCGACACCTCGTGGAAACTACATCGTCTTCTGTGGATTCTTATAACTTCAAGGACGCCGTCTCTGCCTTTCCTACCGCCGGTTTTTCTGTTGATTCTGTATTTTCTGATATAGCTCGTGCTCCCGAAGATCCTATCCTCGGAGTATCGCTCTCTCCTTCTCTGATCTATCTTTTTCTGATATTTTCTATCGATTTGTACTGCTTATATTTGTTTTCGCTGGCCTTTTTTGTGTTTAGATTAATCAATTTGACTAGTGCATGTCTAAAGTTTATCATTATTTTTGTATTTATGATTTCATAATCTAAATATCAAGAGAGAATGAGGAAATAAATATATATTTAAATTATTTTATCCATCATACAAATGTGGATCCTCGAGTCTCTCCGTTTATTATCATCCAGCGATTAAGCGTGACTCAGTTTTAATGATTTTTTATTGTAGACTTCTAATTTATTTCCAGGAGTTCCTTTTTATCATTATTTGTATTTCGCTTTTCTTGAATTCATGGATCGGGCAACTTGCGAAAGATATCTGATCTTTGGCGGTGGACATTGTACTAGACGTTGATAGATATATACATTTCTATCGCGTCAGTGGTCATTGTCTAGTTTTTTACACGTTTCTGCTTTTCTTTTCCGTCTCTCCATGAAATTATTCTTTTCAAAGGTACTTATTATTTTTTTATATATATTTAACATCCTTTGATATTTTACCGTCATTTTTCGTTGACTGATATAATCTTACGGGAATAAATAGGTGACTGTGGCATTTAACAAAGACCCGAGCCCAGTAAAGTTGAACTTAGGTGTAGGTGCATATCGAACTGAGGTGAGCCACTGAGCAGTTCGTCAGATAATGTAACTTATTTTCATATTATTAAACTTGATAGAAAATTCGCAAGGCCCTGTTTGCTATGGGACATGAATCCTATTATTTTGTAAGGTTCTCTGATTAAACAAATTTCTGACGTGTGTTTTTTATAACATGAAAGGCGGAAAGCCCCTTGTTTTAAATGTCGTTAGAAAGGTGGAGCAGAAGCTTGTTAATGACAGGTACTTTTCTTGTTAATTGTTTCTCTCTTCTTTTGCAATTGTTGTTGTTGTGGTCTTTCGCTGAGATAACCACTTTTTTATTCATTGATATCCAGGTCGCGTGTCAAGGAATACCTTCCTATTGTTGGATTGGCAGAATTCAATAAACTCAGTGCTAAGCTTATTTTCGGTGCTGACAGGTAGCATACATCGACATTTAATCAAATTCTACAATTTGTTCAACTCTGAAAGGGGGATAACTATATTTTGAGGGGTTTTACTACTTGATTTAATTCTCGTTCATAGTGCTGCTATTCAAGGAACCGGGTCGTTACTGTTCAATGTCTGTCTGGTACTGGGTCGTTGAGGGTTGGAGGTGAATTTTCGGCAAGACATTATCATGAGGTAAAGTGATCACATTTCAGGGGTTTGTTATCATGTATTCAATTGCATTCAAATGGTTTTGATACGCGCGTGTTTTTATTATTTACATCATTCTGCAGCGTGTGATATCCATTCCTAAGCCAACATGGGGAAACCACCCAAAAGTGCTAAGCTACATATACTATGATCCTGCAACACGTGGTCTGGACTCCCAAGGTGCTAAGCACTTCCGTTTAGTATCTTGTGCCCTCTATTTCTTGAAATACAAAGTCAATCGACTTTTGATACATGTGCATTCAATGAATCATGGTTTATTTGGTATCGCTGAATGTTTTTTAGTTTTTATATTTCTCTATTCAATGTAGGCCTCTTAGAAGACCTTGGTTCTGCCCCATCGGGAGTCATTGTGCTGCTCCATGCATGTGCTCATAACCCTACTGGTGTTGATCCAACCATTGACCAGTGGGAACGGATCAGGCAGTTAATGCAATCAGAAGCGTTGTTGCCTTTCTTCGACAGTGCCTATCAGGCAAATACAATTTGATTAGACCTTGACCTGGCTAATACCCATTCTTTTTTGACATTATCACATTTGACATTTTTCCCCTGACGTCATAGGGTTTTGCTAGTGGAAATCTAGATACAGATGCACAGCCTGTCCGCATGTTTGTTGCTGATGGAGGTGAATGCCTCGTTGCTCAAAGTTATGCAAAGAACATGGGACTCTATGGGGAACGTGTGGGCGCTTTAAGTATTGTAATAAACTTCCTCTTGTCCTTATGATTTTTAATTTCAGCAAAATGAAGATTCTCATTCCTTTATAGTTAAATATGGCCACTGTCATTGGCTTGTGTATGCCAAAATGGTAACTGTGTTCGATGATATTTCAGGTCTGCAATAATGCTGATGTGGGAAGCAGGGTTGAGAGCCAGCTGAAACTTGTGATCAGGCCTATGTATTCAAATCCAACTATTCATGGTGCATCGATTGTGGCAGCCATCTTGAGGGACAGGTGAATAATAAAATTATAAGAGTTAAGAAAATGTTTGCCCACGAGATAATTGACTTTTATCTGGAAGATATTTTTACTCAGATAGTTCCATGATTTATTTTCTGGCACTATCTTAAAGAAAATCGAAGCCATGGGTTTCTTGTTCTTTAACTTCATAAATTTCTTTTTCTTTAACTGTGCATCTTGCATGTGCTGCATCTCCAATAGGTCATTGTACAATGAATGGACTCTCGAGCTGAAGGAAATGGCTGATCGAATTATTAGTATTCGCAAGCAACTTTTTGACTCATTAAGTGCTTGAGGTATGCATTCAAAGTATGTGATAGGAAAATATTAACTTTGTTTTGGAGGGGTTGCAGTAGATGAGAAGGATTCAATATATTTGGCAGGTACACCCGGTGACTGGAGTCATATTGTCAAGCAGATTGGAATGTTTACTTTTACATGGTTAAACACCGAACAAGTTGCCTTCATGACCAAGGAGTA
Source organism: Begonia fuchsioides (assembly GCA_003255005.1). Taxonomy (NCBI): domain Eukaryota; kingdom Viridiplantae; phylum Streptophyta; class Magnoliopsida; order Cucurbitales; family Begoniaceae; genus Begonia; species Begonia fuchsioides. Next base: position 359,344 of record QAOC01016994.1, read on the forward strand.
TCACATATACATGACATCTGACGGGTAATCTTCATCGATTTCTTGATGTTGAATAAAATTTGTAAGTTCTGAGATCTGTTTGTATAAAAAGTTTTGTACGACATATAGGAGAATCAGCATGGCAGGTTTGAGCTCCAAGACCGTTCCACATCTTCCAGATGCAATTAATTCAGCCGTAACTCATGTTAAGTAGCCTGTTTTCTTATCGGAGAGATCCTCCGTAAGACAACTTCGACTGGGCAAGGTAAAGTTCAGTTTCGTGCCATTTAATTTGTCATAAGTTCAGTTTCGTGCCATTTTATCTGCATTTTATCTTTGAGTATTTAAGAGTGACCCATGTAAGTCTTTTTATGCCGACCAAAATGTCTCTAGTTGTAATAAAGCATGTTAACATCGTCATTTGGAGCTGAAACTATACGCCATTTTTTGGAGCAATATTAATTTATGACGCAATTTTATTGAATGTTTTTGTGCATTTCCTGAATTAAGGTGGGTGTTCTCAGAAGCTGACCATTATGTCTGTGTATGTTCTTCTACAACAAATAACGCCAATTGATCAAGGCTTTCAGAAAAGAATCAGACGAATGCATTTTGGGAAACATTTTTCTGAGAAATCTACGAAAGAATTTCGAGTTCCGGGACTGAACGAGCAATTAGGCGTCGTATTTGCAGAGATTCTCGAACCCCATGTACTCTTTACTCGCAATCTTCACTACCATGTTTGATATTCCAACTCCACCTGCCCAAAAACAGACCCCAAAAAACCATTGTTAGATAGAGAAGATTAGGGATCGAAATGAAAATGCGCACCTAGCGAGATCGCGCTGACGAATATGGTGGATGCAAGAATGAAGATGATTAGAGAAGCTCGTCCGAGGAAAAGGATGAGCCTTCGCACGAAATGCTGCCCGACGTAGGCTGCAATCGTCGCCACCGCTACGAAGTAAAGCGCTGTAAAAAGGGACAAGCGTCTACGTTAAATTCTTCCCTTTCCTCTTGGGATATACTTCGTTTTATATTGAAGCATAAGTTAAAAAGATAAATATCAATTTAATCTTTTATGGTTCTTCTATTTTTTTACGAGTCATTAAAATTAATCGAATAGAAAAAAATTAATAATCCGACTAGTGAACAAGTTAAAATCAAAAGAAAACGTGATGACATCATGTTTGTTGAAATTATGAAAAAGTTCAAAGTGTAAACTAATAATTTTAAAATTCGAAGTATCTGTTGCAATGATCTGGACTAAATTAATATTTACCCAAGTTAAAATGCTCACTAACCGTAGGGAACGGGGAATCGTTTAAGTAGATAGTATTCGACGACGGACATTGACGAGGAGAAGGTCATTGCAAAAGTTGCAGTAGCACTCGAGACCTGTCGAGAAATGATCAATCACATGATCTATTATTAGCTACACTTGTTCGATTTGCACAAACTTTACGATCAATCACGAGATTTATCGAGAAGGGTAAGTGGGATGCGTACCTGAGGAGGAACTCCGAGCTCCAAAAAGAGCGGGCCCATTATGAATCCTCCGCCGAGTCCAAGAAGTCCGCCTACAACTCCGGCCAATACACCACAAGCGCAATACAAGGCAAGTTGGTGGACTTTCAAATTTGTCCCTTGGTCTCCCTTAGAGGATATTATTCTTGTTCCTCTGTACAACCCGACAGCCTCGTACAGAGATACGCCAACCGAAACTGGGATCTGAAAGACACGAAACATCGAAGATGAGAGTTGAAATTGAGTCATTAACAAAGAAAACGAAACACAATTATAGAGGAAGATATCGAAAGCAATACCTGAAGCAAGTTCAACACCCAATACAGAGTCGAACAAGTGCTCGTATAGTTCTAAAATGAGAAAAAGAGTTCTCGATTATTAGGTAACGATCGCGATTTCATCGAAAAAAATGAAAATAAATTCGTACAAAAGGCGGAACAAAACCTTGGCGATTTGCAGTCCAAGAAACGCAACCCACACGAAAACAAGAAGTCCAAATTCCTTCCAATAAACATTTTCAATAATTGAAATCTGCAAATGGAAATCACAGCTCAGCAATGAAAGCTCATCTCTATCGATCACAACAAAATGAAGATACCTCTCCACCGTTCTTCGCGTCCTTCTGGCCGTTTCTGGGTCCCGAGGGAAGCGGTTTGTAATCCACATTAACGTTTCCAGAGCCTGTTTTGAGACAAACGGTAAATCAATACGATAATTACGATTGCAGCCACAAGATACAAGACAGAAAGAGTGACCAAACTCACCATTGATTTCAGCACTCAGCTGAGCAGCCTCCTGTTTATATTTAAAAAAAAAGACTCAAAAGGGTCACAAACAATACGAATTAACATCGAAAATAAACCACATTCGTTATCGAATTCTTCATTAAAAAAAAAACCTTTTTCATGATCGTTTCCTTCTTCCACGTTTCGACGCCCTTGAAGAACGCCTTAGTCGATGTGCCTACAAAACAACAATCCACGAAGAATCACATCCACGATCGTGATTCGAAAGAACTTCAAATCAGGCTAAGAATTACCAATGAAGAGAATTATGAGCAGAACTGTGACCATCCAATCAGCAAATATAACATTGAAAGCAACTCCAATGCTAATCCCTAACATCAGCATAGGCTGGATGAGAAGAGCCAAGTCATAGTCGATAATCGGCATATCCTGCGTCGGATGTCGAAGCTTTAGATTATAGTAAACTGTCGAAGCTGCAGCTCCCATAATCATACCTTCAAGAATCAAAACAAACCACTGGTTTATTGAGTATTGTTTCAAAACAATTTCCAACTTAGATCGGGTTTATATTGTGTTTCGAATCTAAAGAACATAATTGTTTACATTTAGAAATGGCAGTCGATGATTTCGGATCGAACCCTATGATTAAACTAAGCATGGGAACGAAAATGCCGCCGCCACCAACTCCGCCGACGCTTCCAAATGCAGCTCCGCAGAAGCCAACAATGGTGCCTACCACGATTTGCCACCCGAATTCCATGTCCTGTGAATGAAATTTCGCAGCAATGAGTGAGAAAAGAATGCCCTAGATCGAAATTCAAGCTTTGAAAGATCGTGATTTGACCGGAATGATTTTGAATTTTCGAACTTACCGGCCAGACGTGTTTATATCCCGATTCCTCCGGCCGCCATAAGAAATTTACAGCTTTGAGGAGGTAATTGGAGGTTTCGTTCTGTTCTGATTCTTCGTATCCTGAAGCTTGTAATTTCAAGCTTCTTTCGGCCGAAACCATTGCAAGAGCGAGTAGGAAATTGAACATCGTCACTGTCATTGATCTCAAAACCAGCCATTTTCTTCCTGATTCCGCCATGGCAATCGAAACCCACTCCCTCTAATGAAAAAAAGAAGAGAAAAGCTTCGCCCAAACTCGAATGTTTACTTCCGAATCACCAGAAGCGTCGCATGCAGAGCAGATCGAGCCTCTAAATACCAAAAATCAACAAACGGGTTCTTAAAAAACTAACCCAAGATCCAAAAAATAGTTCTTTTAGCCGACGAGCGTCGTTGAAAACTTAGAAAAAGGTGGGGGAAAGTTGAAAAGCTTTCTGGGTTACAAAAAGTTGGTCTTAGGACAGAGAAAAACGCAATGAAAACGGAAATTGCCCCAAAAGAAGACACGGAACGAAAGAGAGTCGTCAAGAATTGACCCTCTAGTCTTATCTCACAGATCACATAACCAATCTTAATTATATAGCAACGATAGAACAGAAGAAAAAGAGAAGGCTTCTAGATCGCCACCATCTTTTACTCTACAATAAATGAGCTTGTTCTTATTCAATTTAATTATTCCTTTTTTGCAATATTTAATCATTGTATACAGATCATTTTCATCTCTAATGACTTCAAAATTCATATCTTTATCCAAAACCAGGAAAGAATTATGAAAAAAACAATCAGACTACACGGATTCCTCTGTTTTTAATACAGTAACGATCATCGTCTAGGAGTTAATCACGAGTAAATGATCCGTAAATCTCTCCCGCTCTCTATCGAAATATGTGCCATTTTTAAAATATTGACATCAAAAGGCAAAATCTCTCGTCCACACAGTTTCTATATTTCGACCCGACAACATGTGAGGAGTTAAGTCATGGTGACTCAGTAGGCTAGAGATGAGAGTCTTTTACCTACGTCCACAAAGAGTTACCCTACATTAAAGCTAACAACTCTCACACCGCTACTGTCAGACTTCGAACAATGAAACTTGATACTAATGTTGTCATCTCTAAATCAACTGAGCTAAACTCGTGCGAACTGCGAACGCCATTTTTACAATCTTTAGCACATTGCAGGGGTGCTGGTCAGATGGGGGGAGAAAATCTTACCATTATTTCACCAATTTTTGATATTTCATATATATATATATATATATATGAAAAAATTGAAAAAAATGATATTTTATCTCTTGAATTACCAGAATATAAAAATATGAATATGATTTAGTAAATTTACGTTGACAGCTAATGAATAAATAAATAAATATATATTTATTTATTTATTTGCTCGGCAAATAGACATTCGACTGTCAACAAAAAAATGGATAAAATTTATACCTTTAATTAAAATAAAATTCCGAATGAAGGCCCCTACTCAACTGATAAAGGTTGGATTTTTATGGGGTAAGAAGAGATGGGCGTTGAATTGAACGTTAGATTTGGAGAAAGGGAGTTGGAAATTGGAATAGCTTTATTTTTTCCAAGTGTTGAAGGGTTGGTGTGCTTCGAATCTTTGAATGTTAGCTTCCCTACTTTTCAACTTTGTCGTCTTTTTCAAACTCATTTGGGAGATATTCAAATGTCTCCTTTTCATTTAATTAATTAATTAAATTTAAAATTATGTCAAGATATTGGGTTGTGACGTTAAATGGGGGATGAGTCATGCAATGGGATCCACAGCTGCAGCCAGATAATAGAGTTGAGCTACTACCCCTTCGATAAATTTAATGTATAATATTTTGTTAATGAAAATAAATTGCAAATAAGAAATGACTAAGATCTCGTGTCAAGTTATACGCTTAAAAATTACAATAATTGAGGAAATTTGGAAAATATGTCTGTGATGCTCGGGAGAATCGATGACTACATCTTTGATGCACTTGCTAGTACTAGGACATCTGATAATTCTTAATTGGTTAGTTGTAAATAGCCAGACTGTGGAACAAAGGATTATCCCGAGCCTACACCGAGGTATTGACGGTGATTATGACACAATATATTGTTGGTTCGAAGCTGATAATATTACACTACGAAGATCTGTTCTTAAACTAGACGCGTAATGTACCGACTTCAAGGGCGATTCTAGTCATAAGACATCGAAGATGTAGAATAAAGTTAATTGTGTAGATGAAAAAAGGAAAAATCCAAACAGATTAAAAGTCTCCCTTAGAAGAAATCGAAGCTACCAAGGAAATTTTATATGCAGTTTCGGGATTATCTATCCAATTGTTTCGTTATCACAGCAAGGTCGGAAAAATCTATAATTTTGCTCATCCCATGTAGAAGTCTAGTTATTGAACTCTAACAAATTATCAGACAGAAAAAATCTCAATGTCTATCACTCTATTTAAACATGTTCCCTGAAAATTTAGTTTCATTCCATAGATTCTGACCCAAACTCAAACAGCTTATCATAATCCAAATAGAAACGACCAAATTCAGGCAATAAGCAAGCATTCTTGGATGAAAAACTTGAATAGATGTACAATTTATTGAGAAAATACAAGATCAGGAAAAAGTACCTGGCTGTATGTATACATAGTCGCAGAAATGAAAAATGAAGGGCTAAAATCTGACCCAGCATCTGGTGCATTTTGCCATACAGTCTCCTTTACAATCAACATTATAGCCCAGCACTTTTGGGTTCCTCATTAGAAGGCTTCTAAGAGACTTTCCATTGATTCCCCAATCTCTCTCTAGGATCTGGACATTGCCTTTCACCTCATCTTCCAAGCCACACCCAAGAATTTCTGGGAATTTTTTAAGCAGTTTTATCAGATCCTCATCGGAAAGGCCTAAACTCCTCAGATAATCCAATATTTCTTTGACGGTTTCGTATTTTGGAACCTCTTTTGTCCTTTCTTCGCCCCAGTAAGGCGAATGAAGATGCCCGAATGCTTTGCCGAGGATTCTGTCTTGCTCTTCGCTGCTCAAACTGAATCCTTCAAAAGCCTGCCTGCATAACTCCCATTTCTTGCTTTCTTCATCACTCAAAGTTAGGTCTCTAGTTTGTGCTGTTGATTGTAGAATCCATTCTCTCTGGCATCGATTAGTTTTCCACACTTGGGAACGATTTGAGCATGTTGGTTTAAGTAAGATAGTATCTCGTGTCAAAGTAGTAAAATCAGGCTGCTGCAAAACGGAAAAAAACCATTTATGATAGAAAACCATAAAATTCATTCTCTGACCAATGGGAGAACAGAACTCACGGTCTGATAATATATTTGAAACTTAGTTGAGAACTTAATGACATGCAAATAATTTCATTTAAAGATTGAAAACGAACTAGAACTGCAGTTAAATGTTTTCTCTGCATCACAACATTATTAGCATTTTTTTTGTCAATGGGTATATATAAGCTCTGAAGAAAGTCTCATGCACACCTCTACTAAGAACATCAATGTTAAATATGAATAACCCAAGAGACCACACAACTTTAAATTCTAAATGAGCATCAAAACGAAATAGAAGTGTACTCACTTGAGAAAAGTTGAAGCATTTTGTAGAATTGTATGTTGATAGAGGGGAAGCCCACGTTCTTATATGCATTCCTGTAACAAGAAATAACCGCATTTATGAAAAGAATCAAGTGCAAAGTTTGTATTTTGATGCATACCCAAGTAATATGGCTATCCGGTGTTCGAATTTACAAACACTTTCGCACACTCTACTAAACTCCGGCTATTCATAGGAAGAAATGGGTTGACTAGGTTTCTAAAAACCTTCAATTATGTCTCGTGCAGAGAAGTTAAAATCAATGAATGTAGTTCTCTAGCTGCCCGACATCATCCACTCACAATTTCATTTCCAGACTGAGTTTAACCCAGTACAGTTGCTAAACCAAGGCAGAACAAAAAAAAATTATAAAAATTGACCCAGACAGATCTGCTCAAGACGCGAATCGATTTTCATGGAGCAAATATCAACGGAAACAAACAGAACAACATTGGACGCAGTTTAGAAAATAATTTCACATGATGCTAATTTCCGTTCCCAGCATTGCAAGAGGTGTTGGTTGATTTTAACTTTCGCGAACAAACAAATAATCGCAATCGACAAATATCAGCTTCGAAGTGTTCAAAAACTAGATGAAAAAACCAAAAAATTAGTGGGTATTCCTGTCAGAAAATTCTACAAACTCCGAAGCTAGAAACGCAAGCTTGGTTAAAGACGAGAGTATCAGAAATAAGAGAACGAAAGAAAGAACCTTAAAAGAAATGGAAGATGGGCTGGCGCGAATTAGGGGGAAGAAGAAGAGGGGGGAAAGAAAGCAGGCATCCAGAGCCCTGCTGATTACAACTGCCTCCAGCACCACATATTTTATATTTAAATAATTTGTATTATTTATTAATAATGGTAAATTTAATTTTCCAGTTCGGCAATTCTTAATTTATATTTAATTATTATAATTATTATGATTATTCTATAAATGTGGCGTGGCCGCCGTTTCTTCTCCGCCTTCTTCTGCTTCGGCTCCTCCTTCACGGCCCGAGACAAAAGTTGACTCTCCGGAGTCCTTCTGCTCCGATTCCAGTAGCGAAAACGGCTCCAGTTGCAATAGCCTCGACCCACCCAGCTTCCGATGGAGGGAAGAGAATAATCGCGTCGCCAATGTGAAGGATCATTGCCATGGATGTTGAGGCTGCCGCCGCCGCCGCCGCCATTTCTCCTTTTCCCCTTGCCACGACAGGGGAAAGAGTTGGTTGATAAGGCCAGATCCAAGCAGCTACAACCACACGAGTACAATAAGGGTAAATTTCTGGCATCATCCTGGCTGCGTCGCCAAAAATAGGTTTGGCTACCAAAACCATAATGTTTGTCCTTTTTCTGGCAGCTGTGGTTGAGATTGCCATGATTCGTTTGATGCCATTTTTCCTACTGGAACAGTAAGGATCACGTTGGTCTCTCCAAAAAGTGGAAGAAGACTTCAATTGACTAATCATCTCTCCAAAAAGTGCTCAAATTTTCAAAAGAGGTGTTCTAGGGTTGAAGCAATCTTCAAAATTGGTAGCAGTCGTTCCCCAAATTTTTGCATCTGCAATGAACACAAAAGAAGTGTTAAGGATTGAAACTGGTGGGGAGATTTTGTGGTTCAAACATTTTAGTCCAGAAATCACCATGGGAGATGCAGTAAGATCTTGAACGCGAAGAAGAGAGGTTGAAGTGTTTGGAAATGGAAAGAGCAATTTGTCAAAGTGGTGGATCCACTCTTCCATCGCTTTCATACCTTCTAATTTTAAAATCCCAACCTCAAATACCAATCAATTCGGCGGTAGATGAGACTGTTTCCATCTGTATTTCTCTGCTGAATAATATGATTATATTTGCAGAGCAATAATGGATTTGAGCCTTCAGAAATGGCTGGAAAAAGAGTATTTGTATTTGTTTCTTACTATTGAAGCAGTTGATCTGAAATTCGCGGAGGAATCTCCACCAAAACTTCTAAATCCATTACTGAAACCATCAGTTTATCCGGAAAATCTCCTTCTCTGCTTCGTCAATGGCTTCAGAAGACTTCACATTCCCAGCAACCGCTGAATCCTTCAATTCCGCAAACGATTCTCCGCCTCTGTGGCTCTTATCTCCTTCAAATTCACCTGATTCCCTAGAATTTTGGCTCAGAGACAGAAAACGAGGTCAAAACCGCGGAGAAGATTTCTCTTCTGTTAAGCCTTCGAGATCGATTAGTTACAGTCAGCGGAAGAGCTTTTCGTACGGAGAAATGGCGGTGACTGTAAGAGAGGAACGCGGAGAAAAGGAGGAAAAGATGGACATGCTATGGGAGGATTTCAACGAAGATTTACGCAGAAGTCGGAGTCTAAAATTAAGCCCCGTAAGCACTTTCGACGACGGCAGCGCTAGGGAATTGAGGCGGCCGAAGACTTCGAGCACAGTGGTTCCGACGAAGCAGCGATCGGTGGTTACGATCGCGAAGGTGTTCAGGAAGCTTTTTCTGCTGCGTCAAAAGCTCAAAACTCATCCATGGTGATCTTTTGCAGACTCCAGACTGGGGTGGGCGGATCCTATCGATATCCTCCTATCCGATCCGATCCAATCCGATTCGATTCGGTCGGATCGAATCCAGTATTCGGTAGAGTAATACCTTATTTGATCCGACTTTCGGATCGTTATCGGATCAGATTGACTATTAGATTTGAAGCCAATCTGATCCAATCCGAATGTCAATTCTCCAAGTCCGATTAAATATCCTCAAATTTCAATTGGGGTTTCACTTTCAACTTTCAAGCTCTCTATCGATTTTGTGCAATTTCGTCCCCGCATTCGCGACGAACCACCGAACGACGAATAACCTCGTCAGACGAAATCCGACGACGAACAACCGGACGTACAACTGCCGACTAACCCCGACTCCGAGCACCGTCGACGACTAACCCCGAAGAACAGACGTCGCACCCCCACCCCAACACCGGCTACCGAAAATCCGACGAACAACCGCCACTGGCTGCCTCTGCCTCCTCCTCTGCTCTCGAAATCCTGCTGCTCCGACTCCGAGAGTGCATACCCGAGACTCAAGAGTGCATACCCGAGGCCGAGACTCGCTGTTGCTGCATTAACGAAATTAGGTATTGAATTTTTTTATTGCATATTTGTTGAAGTAAAGTTGATTGAATTGTGATTGAGATTTGAGAATGTATTATGCAAATATTATTGAGAATTGAGATTGAGAATGAGATTAAATAACCGAGAGTGCATACATGGGCCGAGAGGCATTAACAAATAACGAATATGTGGCTTTCAATTGTTCAAATTAGTTAACGAAATTAGTTATTGAAATTAGCTTTCAATTGTTCAATTTTGATTAGATCACATTTATTGAATCCGGCATTAACGAATCCGGCTCGTGATTGAAATTAGTTATTTACTAGTTGAAATTTGATGTTAATCGTTATTGATTAGATATGTGAATTTGAAATTTGTTTTCATTGTTTTTTTACATAATGGAAAGTACAGCTTATGCAAGTGTAACTATTATTGAGATTATTATTGTTTTGGATTATTATTATTTTGGATTAGGATTGTTTTAGAATGATGATTAGTTTCAGTCTTGAACATGGATAGTTTTAAACTTATTGGATTAGATTCCTCTCTCCGGAAAATGCTCGGTAATTTGGGTACTTTGGATCAGGATTTATTGACGAATCAGATCTGATTTGATAAATTTAAATAAATTCAGATCGGATTGAATTCAGATGAAGTTCGAGAGGCCATAGACCATAGTGTAAGACGTGGAATGACGAAGAAATTACTAGAGAACACAGAAGATTTTCTTCGAAGAGAGTGCCATTAATGGCGGATGTATAAAAAATATATAAAAATATATTATTGTGAAGAACATTTCCATGCAGACGCCGTAAGAAGATTCCTATCTTGCCAACGCAGAGAAAGAGCCAGCCCATCGTCTCTTTCGCTAACCCTAAATCCACCTCCTCTCTCTTCCTCAAACTGCAACGGAAAAGAGTTATGGCTTCTCATCTTCAGAAGCAGCTTCGCCTGTATAACGCTCTTTGAACTCACCTTTATTCTTTCATATCCATGGCTTTCCATTAAACACTTCCATGTTTCTTCTTTCTCGTTTACTTTCTCTCTCTTCGTCTCGAACCCATCCGAGTTCAGCATGCTTTTGATCTCCTTCCCCAGATTGTTCTTCTCTATGTTCAGTCTTTCGGAGCTGTTTCGAGGTAGGCAGTCGTCCAGTGAATCAAACATGGCTGCAAAATAATGCAGAGACTCCATGAAAGTTGAAATGAAGCTTTTTTGTCCTCTGCAACTGCACCCTTCTTGCTCGACAAGAGCTATGGTCGAGGGTTTGAGCGAGTGAACTGCTTTCAGCGTCTCAGAAATGTCTACCAAACTAGTTTTTGAAGAACTAAAATGGAAAAACAGATTTACTGCTACGGTTTCGTTTTCTCTTTTCTTCAGATTAAGAATCTTTGACCCTCTTAACAACCCTTCGAATTCAAACGACAAATTCCGTAGCCCTTTTGAGAAACTTACCAATCTGTTTCCAGTTTCGTTGAGCTCTTCAACTGTTCTTCCGAACCCGGTAATTTTGAGAAATATGCGGCCGCCATTGATGGCTTTTTCTGAAAGAGATTGCAGAAGAGAAGGCCACTGGAACCCATAAGAAACGTCGTAATCGATTATATGTAGAGCTCGATTGTTCTCCTCTTCTTCTTTATCAAACGCTTCGATTATCGCCTGGTTTGCAGTGAAATGAGCGAACTGAAAGTAAGGAGAAACTCGATACAGATCCGTATAAGCTGAAAAATCCACTTCCTCAGTTGGGTTTTTCAAGATCAAATCGAAGAACGGAGACTTTCTGGTGAGGATTTTCGCAGCTAATCCATCTGCAAAATAAGCTACAACTCGATGAATCGAGTCGCTCGTCAGAGAAACCAAGCCGTAGAGCTGGATTAAATTCTTCAACGCTAAATCCGTGTTGTTTTGATCGATCGCAGTTGCTGAAACGAGGAGCATACGAATCAAATGGAGCCCTTTTCCAGGCTCGTTGACCAATTCTTTTCTCTGGTTATCTCGTTTCACCATTTGACGTCTTTTCTCGAGAAGCCTGAAGATCTTCCCTTCTTCGTCTCTCTCCGATCGTCTCTTTCTGAGCTTCCTTTCCCTCTCATCCTCGCCGCAGCTCGAACGAGCTGTAACCATGGCGAGAGTGAGGTTCAGAAGATCTTCCTCGTCATTCACGCCCCCCATCGCAGACTTTAGAGAGAGAGAGAGAGAGAAATGGTATCTAGAGAGAGAGAGAGAGAGAGATGGTATCTCTGAGTCGAGAAAAAAGCTTGATTCTCATGGAGTTGAACGAGTCTAATTAAGGAAAACATGATAGGAATGAGACAAAACTAGGCATGAAAAATGGCGGAACGTACCTACCGTCCCTACCAAATTCTTCTAGATGCTTAGCATCTTTCTTATTTCTACTAGACGTTACAAGTGTTTGAAACACATTAGTTTAGGGTTAGGTCACTTAATCTTACTCAGGTTAGAATTTAAGACTTTATTCGATCTAACATTAATTTAGATCAATATGCGGAATAATAAATACCTCCGGCCATTGACGATAAACCGGGACAGCCGCTTTCACTTCTTGAAGAATCGCTTCTAAACCTTAATATTTCTCTATCGATGATGTAATTTTTGTATGAAAAAATAGGCTAGGGGACCTTCAATACCAACCCTTGTATACAGACTATTTCCATCAAAAAGTATATATAGAGGGTTATGAATGGACAGTTACTACAATCGACTCTATTGGCGAATAGTTACTTTATTGGCGACTCTTGAAAATTGGACCACAATATTAGCAATATACATAATTCCAAAAGACACGAATAAATTATTAACTTCGTTTGATTACGAATAACGAATTCTCCGAAAACAGATTAAATGGTCGATTTCTTCGTGAGATTTTGTATCATCTCATGCATTACCACGACCGTATAATATTATTTATTTTTCTTTAAGATCTGTGCAATCTTTTTAGCATAAATAATAAAATAATTAATAAATATAGAGAATCTCAGAAGTGATAAGGTATGAGGATTGGTATTTGACTAGCGAGGAAGCAAACGATGAAGACATAAAAGGAATATTTGATTTGGTCGTATGTTCTTGTTTTTAGGTATTAGTAGCAGCAATTTATTTAAAAATAAATAATAATTTGAAATTAAAAAAAATAAAATATGCTATTAAGTGTATAAATTATTTTCCCTTTGAAATAGTTGTTAGAATGAGTCCAAACAAACACTATTTAATGAAATGGAAACAATTCGTGATCCCAAATAACCTTAAAAACATTTCATTCCTTTGATCATGACTTTGCACACTGCATCTAATATTGAAATGAATTCGTTTTTGAAAAATGCAGCCTTAAGTACGATTGCACATCTTTTTATAGTTATGAGCAGGATGACTGCATTGTTGGGTATTCATAGTTTCACTTGGCGGGTCGTCTCACCTCAATAATGGGCATTATTCGCGTACTAGTCTACAAGATATCATCATATCTTGATGATTTTATTCAAAATATGCGAACCATGGTCGATCGAATGTTATTAAAATGATGAATTATAGAGGCGACAAATGGCAAAACTTAGGGACGAATTACAAAGAATGATAGGCAAGATCCTTAAAAGTCTCAATTATCATCGTCACCTTCTTGGATGACATGACACACTCTTTGACGCTCAAAACTTGCCAAAATACTTTGATTATTACAATGTGTAGCTTACTTTTGTCTTTTTCTCCATGGATTATTCTCTTTCCTCGGTTCTTGTACCCAAAAAGTCGAAATCCCTCGCCTATCCCAGCTCGACAGTTTGTGAGGGAATTAAATCACGATGACTCAGCGGCCCAGAAATAAGAGGTCTTTACCTGATATCCCAAGGAACTACTCCCAATATTGAGGGTAACAACTCCCACACTAGGACAGCGCAGACGTCGAACTTAGGCTCTTGTACCTAATTTACCATCTCTGAGCCAACTGAGCTATGCCCATGCGGGCAAAACATAGATAAATGTTAGAAGTGTGATTTGAACCGACGCTCTTTCCTCGGTTCTTTCTCTCTCTAGAAGTGGAGATCTCTATTATCCATTTTTTGTTACGGCATTGTATGAACACGTGAACATGTATTAATAAATCTGCATGCATATGATCCAAAAGATAGAAAATACCAACAAAAACACTAATTTTTGATTATTATAAAATGATTAAAGTAATTTCTGTACACCGAGCTTTGGCGAAAAAGCCTGTTCCCGACTACACTCCGACATCTCTACATCACAAAAACGACTTCCCTTAAACTCGAGGGCATTACATTATCAACTCTAGCTTATCATATTCAAGACACAAAAAAAAACGGATTACTTCATTACCCGAAATTGCTTAAAATATTTACATACTTCGAATCGTGTCCACTCGATCGATGGCGTCCAAGGCTTTGATGCGATCGATGTCGAAGTCGATGACGGGGAAGGAAGCCGGCCTCCTAATGGGGAAATGATCCTTCTTATGTTCACTTGTTGGAGAGTGGTTACTACTTTTGCTCAGCCGATTGTGCTTGCTCAGCCTCGTTTTTGCCAAATCGAATTCTTGGCTTTTACTTATTCCTGGGGTGAGTTTCCGCTTGCTAACGTCTCGAAGCATCTCTCGATCTTCAATCGTCAACGTAGAATGCGAAGATGAATTTGGTTGTTTCTGATTTGAAAACTGACCAATCCGCTGGTTTGGGGATCTGATTGGAGACTTGATTGGAGACCTCAGTCCGCCATTGCATGCTCTTGCTTGATTCACCAGATGATGAAGCCACACTACCAATTCCAGGATATATTGCTCGGTTTTATCCTTATCGGCGTGATGGAGTGTCTCGATTCTGAGCGACTCTGACTGGCTGGATGTTTTTCTGTTTACTTCAGACCTGAAAATGATTCAATTTTTTTTTTTGATAATTAGTTAAATTCTACTAGCCAGTATTTTGAAGGAAAAAAGACAAACTTACCCGGTATTTGCCCATTCTCCGACCCAACCGAAACCGTGATGTGCTCTGGATGACCATGCATAAAATTAACAGCCAAAATACAAATATAAAAAAAGTAATATTAAGTTTACCTTCTTAGCATCATATTTTATTATACATGTTGATGTGATGAGTTGTAATTGATCTAATTAAAGTACATTTAAAATATTACAATTAAAATAATTATTTATAATATTTATTTCATCAATCACAATTCAACATCTCAGAAAATATGATAAGAAGATGAATTTATCATTACTGAAATGAAAAAGGATAAAACTAGCCAAAAAGGCATAGATGTTTACTTGGTCGTGTTATTGGCAATGGGAACAAGCCAGTGCAAAGTTTTCTCCATTTCAGCTTTGATTTCCGGAATAGTAATCTGCAAATCGTCCAATAATCATATCTTGGGGGGAGTATTAATTCCATAAAAACACAAATAAATAAAAATAAATTATGTAATACTTCTTCCTTGACTTCAACCGATTGTAATTTTGAGCGGAAAGCTGCCTTTATATTTGGTGGCAGTCCTTGATACAACGCATCCCTCGTGTTTGGAGGCATAGAACTCGAACGAGAAACCTGGATTACCAAGAGGCATGTTAGGAACTTAGGTTAAACAATGCAAATGATCGTTGCTCATCTTATGAGACATAATCTGAGCATGTAACACATCTACATTTTCCATAATCTTTTTTTTTTTCAATAAAACCTGGAAGGTCTTACTATTATAAAGATAATATAAGAAACTAGTTTAACGTGTATGTGGAAGATTTTCTAGTCGCTGGAGACAAACAAATACTAAGAAATTATATTTCTCAATAATGTAAAATGTAATTCACAGAATGATATTCAACATTTTTTTCTGTTTCTTTTATTAGAGCTTTGCCAAAAACATAAACAAATACAAAGGAAAAGTAAAAATATTTATAGATATTGCTCAAAACACGTGAACTGTAATTCACTAAACATAAACATACTAAAAGTTTCTACAATTTTAGGGGAAACCACAAGATTGGGAGTTCATAAGACACTGAGAAACAGAAACAGAAACAGAAATTTATCTAGTTTTAGCAGCAGGTGAATGATGAACTCACAAGTGTGTCGATTTGGGTAATAATATTTGCATAATGCAAAGCTAGACCAGCAGAACCCAACTTTTTATTGTTATACTGAGGACCCTTCGATGGTTTATCGTCATCTGCAAGATAAAATGCATAGAAAAATTTCAAAGCAGCAATAATGTTAGAAATAACAAAAAAGAGATTCAGATAATGCATAATGGGAAAGAAAAACATTAACATTAAAGATGAAGCAAGAGTAAATTTGTACAATAAAAAACTTTCAAACTGCACTAAATTTTCCACTAGACTATACTGTTCTCGATTTTACACAAGTTGCAAACGACAATATTTTTTAGCAGAACAAAGGTATGACGCTCTTGTTTTTCTGATTGGTATGTATGTTGTAAAGATGAGAATATATATTATGCTAAAAAGGTGAGATTGAAAAAGAAGACCCCTTGAGATACAAATAAGTTTTAAAAAATTTATATCTTTCCCCTGACAGCAAAAAACGATTCTAAAAAGCTAAGTTTAAATGAACTAAAATTGGTTCATCATAAAAAAATTATATTCCTGTCATTTTAAACACAAATAAACAAAAAGGCACTAAACTAACCCACCAAAGGACTTTAACCGCAGCATAATGAAGAAGCTTATTCACATTTTCCTCCACCTTTCCTCGTAATATGAATATAATCATACACGTATACAATATTCTTCATAAGCTTGTTCTGCATATTTTGTTTGTCTGATACCTCTGTTACACAATGACTTTTTTGCAGATTATAATTTTTTTTTTCAAAACTCATTCTTTTAATGCTAAAAGAAAAAAAAAAGGAGAAGATATAAGGATGCAAATTCATTGAACATTTTGAAGGCATACCAGCATTACGAAAAGCTTCGTGGATCTCCAGATGCAAGTAATGCACAATGTCTATCAGTGTTTCCATCACCTGTAAACACAAAGGAATACTAAGTTTTCTTCTTTTGACAATAATGACTTCAAAAGGATGAATCACTAAAGGATTACAAATTTGGTCAGCGTGAGATTAATTAGTTTGATAGTATCATTAATATTCTAAAATCATGAGCTGTTATGACAATGAACCCTTTGGAAAAAATAAACAAAAAAAACATTACATGCTTACCTCTTCCAGAATTTTGGACCAAAGAGATTTCTTCTTCAAATTTCTAACAACCTTCTTTTGATTCTTTAGTTCAGATTTTAAGATTGCAAGGCTATCTCCTGTATATTAGAAAATAGTAAGGATAGGAAGAAACTTTACTCAAGAGAAAATATTACGGATTTTTCTATAACAAAACTATATTTTGCAACACTTGAGCATAGCAAGAATAGAACGAACCAAGCGAAATTTGCAATTTTCTTTTTTGATTACAACTTGATAGAATTTGGTTTAACTTTTTCTAAATTGAAATTTGTGTTGTTAAAATAAAGAATTTTTAAAAAACATTTGGTGTCCAAATTAATTAACCTTATCTACTTATGGCAGTAAATAAAAATAAATTCATAAATAGCCATTAGAATACAGCACTTTTCACTAGTTGGCTCTGCCATCATCACAGCCAGCAACAAATTGACCAAGCCTGGTGGGCAAGAGTCAAAATTGTGAGGCAAACATAGAGCTCCAACCAATGTAACTTACCTACCTTTGCATTACAAGCATGTAAAACCAGCTTTTGACTTAAAACTACCATTTTTGTGATCGCAAATTAATTTAAACTAGAAACTAAATTTCAATAATTGAGCAGCTGATTTTTATAGCATCAACTGGAGTAGATAAAAAGTATTGATGGCGAATCAATGAATAATATAGTTATTTATATTCGAGTACTTGTCATATATGTCAATTAATATCTTTTTACAAATATATATTTTCAAATGTTTGTTTATTGATTTCCTATATCTTGATTGTTTTCTCGGTTTAAAATATTTAAAAATCATACTTTTTGGAACCTGGCCTTGGTAAATCAGACGTTGATTACACTATTGATGAAGACGGACAATAAGTATGATATTGTCTTCATCGCTATGCTGCTCTCTCCCCTCATTTTTTTTTTTTTGCAAAGTTTTGGTAATTTCTTCACTTTCTAATCTTTCTCTTCTCCTAATCTCATTCTGTGAACTTCTATCATTTTATCTAAAACTCACTTTTTTCCTCATCTGATCTATGACATGTTCTGTATTGTGATTGTAGCACAAACTGTGAAACAAAATATCAACAATTTTTAACATGAGACGTATTTCTACTTATTAAAACATGGCATAATTCTTCAAAATAAATATAAACAGAGGTAAAACTTACCTCTTTGAGCAGCATTCGGGTTATCCTCTTCTTGCTGCTTGCGATGATGATCTTGTTCAAATCTATCCAAGGTTTGTAATTCATGATATAGTTCCTGCAGTTGTGACATTGATTGATTCTTTTACAGCAATTCATGAATGATAATACAATTCTGATGATAACTGACATAGAGCATAAACAGTTAACTGCAGTTAAATTAAGAAGTATATGAGCTCGTTATTTTTTCATTACTGTCAAACATAAGAAGTAAATTTAATTGCACTAACTGCATTTCAATAGTTTAACTCTTTTTTTACCTTTTATAAACTTGTTTTCATACACCATAAAGCTAAAACTAAATCACTCACAACAAAATGATAAAATTACAAGCCACTTTTAATGGAAATGTTCTTCAGGACATAACAATGTAAACCCAAATTAAATTATAAACATAGGCAACATATTATTTGGATTAGTATGCCAATTTAAAAAATACACTTAATCTACCAGTTGATTCCGCATCTACAGCCTTGGTCAATGATTATGTTCACATCTATTACCATCCATAGGCACCCTAACTTGATGCGAGTTCTACAGCTAACAATTGGTTTGGGTATTAAGGTCTAAATTACTGATGGATCTGTTATTATGAATCAGAGAACCATCATCCCAATACCGATTCATACAAAATCTTTGAATAAAAAAGTTTGTTTGAGAACTTCCACTCGAACAAAATACATAGAAAGCCACAACAAAGTAACAAGAAGAACATCAAATTCTCTGAAATGGAAGGAGACAACACTTACAGCTGTATGCTGCACTGATGTCATCAATCGCTGCATCGCTGCATCAGCTTCATCCTTCGAAGGTGTTTGAGATGAAACTTCTGAGCCCAATCTGTGTATAACCCAAGTGGGAATAATAGTTACAAAGAAAGGACAAAATAAGGAACACAAACTAAATACGGTAGAAGATATGAAAAACATATTACTTCTCAAAGTAGCGTTCCAAATTATGCCACTGTGGATCTCTACATCGATTTCCAAAACGAACAACCTCCCCTGAGAAAATCTTTAATTCTTCTCTACCAGAATTTAAAGAAAAAATTGTTACATTTCTAACTTCTTGATGATTGTTAAAACTAATGAACTACCTCTTATCTAATGCTGCAGTTCTCAGCAGTTCGTCCATGTCCCTTGAAATTAGATTTTTCACCCCTTCGGATGCAAGCACCTCTTCTTTTAAATGTTTGATGTTATCCTCCGAAAGAGATTGCATTAAGTGGGCCCCTTTGACAATAGTGTTGGCAACTTCAAATGCCAAAATAGAAATTTTATTCCCCTTAGTATTAACCCCCGATGTAAAACCACTGCCAATGTTCAAGCTTGTCACACTACTACCAAGTGTATCTAAGACTTCAACTGCTTTCCCAAACCCAGCAGTACTGGCCCTGTTAAGTAAAGAACCTACTTCTGAGACCTACATTTCATGAAAAACTTTCTTTATACAATCATAGTAAGATGCACAATTGTTCAAGAGAGAAAAATGGTACATGATAAAATTGATTAGAAGAGTAATCAACACCATCCAATCTATTTCATTAACATGTGCATTGACATTTAATAGATGATCCAAGGATTATTACTCAGTAGGGAAAAAACTCTCGTTGATCATAATAAAAATTTACAAAAAAGAAGCAAAAAAATTGAAAAATAATTCAAATAGTTTTATAAAGTTTGCTATGAAATCAGAATAATCAATACAAGTGATCTGTGACAAATATTCAGGTAGTAGTCAGAAAGAAACTATGGTTCTCAGATTCTCAACCAAATCAAATTTCCCTAGTATCCTAATGAAAATAATCCTCAAAGAAACCTTCATTTAAATTTGATGGAGGTTTATTTGCCGATAATTTGATAAAAATAACAACAAACAAAATGTGCATTGACTAATCTTTAAATACCCAATCTGATTTCAATAACAGTCCAATTTATTCAATCAATCGCATAGTACTGACGAGAATGAGAGGAGTGCATATGATATCTAATTTAAGTTTGTTTACCTTTCCCACGGAAACAACTTTAGACTTGGTTGATCTTGATTTTTGTGAGAAGGCCCTTGACAAGCTAGGAATCCCATCATTTACCATATCTACACTCTGGCCATGAGAATCAACACGTGTCTCAGGAAACGAAAATGGCTCTTGCGATTCCTTGGTCAAACTATCACCAACTAAGGATCGAGCAGAACTATTAGTTACTTTTGAAGTTGGTCCACGAGATGGATAAACCACAACATGACCATTATCAGAGTGTCCATTGGCATGAGCATAGCTTCCTCCAGGACAATTATCTCCAGTTGCATCGTCAGCATAAGGCCTCCTCGCCCTTGAGCAAATCCCACCCATTGTTTTGCTGTAACCTATATTATACTTCTCCTCTCAGACTCCATGCTCAAACAAAAGACTTTGCGGTATATTATAGTGAAGTTGATGATAGAAAATCAGAAGGCGCCTCATTAGAACTATCAACTCTCTAGGTACGAATTCAACAACACAAATCCATACGCCAGAAGGAATCCCGTGATTTGAGAAAATTCAAATGGAAATCATTACGATCACTTCTCAAGCACCAGAGGTTCAACCCCAGATCATCCAACTGCGTAGAAGAAAAAACACAATTTACCACATCCACATACTCATTATCTTCTTTGACAACTACAAAAAATGATTAAAACATCAATAGCAGTAGACCAAGTAAAAACAAACACAAAAATTCCATCAACTACTGGCGAGGACATTCGAAGCATAAAAATCCATGCAATATTTCACCAAAAATGACAATTCAGTAAAGATCAAAGCTCAAGGCAACGAAACATACAAACATAAGTTATTTCAGTTAATGATTGGGGAGGCGGATAATTGGATCCGTGAGAAAATTAGTAGAGTTTCCACTCTACCAAATCCAGGGACATCAAGCGAAAAACAGAAATCGAAAGCAATAGAATACTTTTGAGCTAATCGTAGCCGCAGAAAAAGATGAATAAGAGGAAGATGTTCAGAAGAACCACGAATCAAACAAAGCAAACTCCATGAATGAGCTTCGGCATATCAAAGCAAATCAAAACGGTCAAGTCAGTCAAGAACGAGAGCAAGTTTACCCGCCTCCCCTGCTTACACTTCTCGTCTTCCTCCCCCGTCTTCCCGACCCATACTATTGGTAGACTTCTCTAGTAGACTTCTCTGGTCTCCCTTGTTTAGTCTCTGTACAAACTTCCAACTACTAACACTCTCAGCTGTAGCGCGTAGCATCGACTCTCCATTAACTACGATTAATTAACCTTAATTATATACTAATTAGACATAAAAATGTAATTATTAATTCTTATAATTTTCTATTATCATTATTATTATTGTGTTGATACGTTGGGCTGGGCCTGCGATTTAAAAATTACTCCGTGGTCAACGCGCAAGTGGAGTCTCTTTGACTGAGATGTAGGCATGATTATGACATTTTCTTATATTTTTGGTTAATTATGATGGCAAATTTGTAATTTTATATGTTGAAATCTAAAATTATCATCCATAATCATTAAAATTAAACTATTATTAAATTTACTTTCTTATAGTAATTTATTAAAGTAATCGTAAATATAATCTATTAATTAATTTATAATGTTAATTATATTTTATTATATCAAATATTATTCGACACATCAGTATGTATTTTAAGAAAACTAATATCATATTTTAACCACATCAACTTCGTATAATGATAATGACAAGCGAGATAATAAATTAGAAACAAATTTAAAATTGTAAGGAGAGAACTTAATCATCGGTAACTTAACGTTTAAGTGATCGTCAATAATGCTCTGAACTTCGAGGCTTTATCGATAGAATTATAAATTTAAAGTTTTGTTATGAAAACACTTGTTTGAATTGTGAAGATCGATGAAATTACAAGTTTGTGTGGTTTGAAAACACTTGTGGAGTATCTATTAATAGGTATAGTTAGGGGTGGAATCGAACCAAATCGTAAACGAGGCCGGAATCGTCGATCTAATATGGTCTTAGTTTTAATTTTTTAAAAATCATAATTTATGAGCCGGTGTCAGTTTTCAAGGTAATTGAACATAAAACTGGTAATTTCAGACAACTTTAGAATCTTTCCCGAAATCGATGAAAGATTAGTCGGGTGGATCTAAGAAAAATTCTACTCACTGATCCAAATGTTCATGTTTGATCATTAGGGTTTCATTTGATTGATTGAGGTACTTGAGGACATGGAGAATGAAAATGGAATGAAAAGCGCAATCAAAATGTATAAAATGAGAACTTTCTTGCCGGCAGAAGAAACAGGAAAAAGCAGAGAGGCGGCGACCCATTGGCGAGTGGACTGGCAGGTGAAGGAAGCTCCATTGTTCATCTCCCATGCCTGCTATAATCCACCGCGATAGCCAGATTCATTTCCTGCTTCCGTGAATTTCCAAAATCAATTTCGGCTTGTTTCTCTTCTTAATTCTCTGATTAGATGAAAACTGCACCTGCCAATGACCACCCGCGAGGCCGCTGTCTCGATCTCCATCTCCTCCGCTTCTAATCTTACAGGGCTTGTTCTCGCTGTGGTTTCTAGCGCTTTTATTGGGGCCAGTTTTATAATTAAGAAGTTGGGTCTTCAATTAGCCGGCGCATCCGGTGTTCGAGCCAGTGAGTTTTCAATTTGCGATTCAGTTTCTACTAAAAAAACACAGTATTTGTTTTTTCCGACAAACTGCTTCTCGATTACATCGCTTTTTCACATATTTTTTGGCTAATACAGTGAATATCTTCTTTTTTCTTGAAAAATTTAGATTCTGGAGGTTATGGATATCTATTGCAGCCTCTTTGGTGGGTTGGAATGATAACCAGTGAGTCTACAATTGTTGCATTCTACTGATTATGTACTGTTCCAAGAACCATCAACTGATTAGCCATAATCACCTTGCAGTGATTGTTGGGGAGTTTGCTAATTTTGTCGCTTACATCTACGCTCCTGCTGTTCTCGTCACTCCACTCGGAGCACTGAGCATAATTGTGAGGTAGCTCTCAGCATTTCATCTTGAAATTCAATGTAATATAAAAGCTTCATGAAATCCAGAACTTTTCAAACCTTTAACTCGCATAGTTTTCTGTCTCTTTTCATGGTAAAACTCTCTCTTTCTGACGGTGTTTCTTTGTTCTCCAGTGCTGTTCTAGCTCATTTTTTCTTGAAGGAACAACTGAAGAAAATGGGTGTACTAGGTTGTGTTTTGTGTGTAGTTGGATCGACTGTGATTGTTCTCCATTCACCAGCTGAACTAACTCTAACTTCGGTTGACGAGATCTGGCACCTTGCCACTCAACCCGGTAATCGTCGAAACAAATAATTTCGTTTTATTGCATAGTGTTTCCAAATGAATAATTTACTTTCGATATCTTTGGTCCAGCATTTCTTTTATACACAGCCTCAGCTGTAGTTTTAGCATTGTTCTTGGTGTTATATTGCGAACCACGCTTTGGGCAGACGAACATTATCGTCTACATCGGCATTTGTTCGGTAATTGGATCTTTGACGGTGAGTCCTTAATTGCCAGTCAAATCAAAGATCGGGATCGACAATATCTAATCCGTGCAACAAGTTGTGATTAAACTTGCCTAATATCATAGAAAATACCATATTTTGTGTCTGGTTTTATTGAATTTGATCTTTCTTTTGAAGGTAATGAGCATTAAAGCAGTTGGGATTGCAATAAAACTCACTGTGGAAGGTTTGGACGAAGCAGGACATTTTCAAACCTGGGTTTTTGCCATGGTTGCAATCTCATGTATAATCATTCAGCTAAACTATTTGAACAAGGTCAGTAGAGCCATCATTCCAGGACATCCCAGATAACCTCTGAAAACCAAGGATTTGTCTGCAAATTAAAAAAAACATGTTTGTAGAGGAGTTCACTTCTGATTTTTTTAATCATTGCCCAGTGTTGATTTCTAAAACTAACATGAATCAATGGCTCAGGCTTTGGATACATTCAACACGGCCGTTGTTTCTCCGACATATTATGCGTTATTTACGACATTCACGATTTTGGCCAGTGCGATAATGTTCAAGGTAGTTTTTTAATGTTCTTTAGTGGAGTAAAATTTCCAAATTTTCTTCATTATATATTTGTTTTTTTATAAATTGTACAGGATTGGTCTGGTCAAAGTGCAAGCAGTATTGTCTCAGTGATTTGTGGATTCATAACAATTCTTTCGGGGACGATGGTGCTGCACAACACCAGGGCACCTGATCAAGCTTCTATTTCGGGTAAACGGTCGTCCACTCCACTTTTAAACTCGCTTCGTTTAACTTCACCCGAGAATGTTCATCGTTTAGTTGGGATTTCAATAGAGTTTATATATTTTTAGGAAAATAGTAACTCTGCTTGCAATTTCATTGTATCTTTCAATGTGTTTCCTCTCTCAATTGTTGGATTGTTTGCATTGATCAGATTTCTATGGACCCTTTTCTCCTCAAGTGTCCTGGTTTATCCATCCCAATGGCGATGCATGGAAGCCAGTCGATCGAGAGAAACTCTTGCCGGATTTTGACGTCATTCTTAAACAAGACCATTTCTCGTAATCTGAAAAACATCCGTCACACCGGAAAACTAACACGCCCGGAAAATTTCCTCTCTCGCGGAGCAAGAAAACCTAGAGGGATTCGTCAACAACGAATCTCAGTTCGAAGATTCTTTTCGCGCGGAGAAGAGATTTTGCAGAAGGAACTTCAGTAGAGAAACCAGAACTTTTTGCAGGTATTGATTCTAACAAGTATCAATTTTTCTTCTATTCGAAATTGATTTTCATTTAATCTTGACCCGAGCAGAATTTCTCGGAGCGGAATCAATTAATGTAATATGATCAACGTTTGATTCTGGTTTAAGAACTCGGGTCTGATGGGAAGAACAGGGCAGAACAGCAAAACCAGAAGCAGAAATTTACTATAAACACAGGCTATAATTACAGGAGAGTTCGATACCGAAGACGAAGATGACATGATTTAGAAGCCTAAATCTTAGAGAGATTTTGAACATTAGTTGGATAAACGTCGTTGAGAAACTGAGACGAAAAAGCTTTCTTGGCTATGAACAAATTGACAGCTTCTGCCGGATGTAACCCATCAAAGAAAACATAATCCTTTCTGTTTGGACATGTTTGCCCTCCTCTTTTGCATAATATTCCATTCCCACCTTCACTCACCGTCGTCACTTGACAACAAGTTCTCTCAGAGTCCTTGAAACCTGTAATCCGCCATTAAAGAACAGCTCAAATGAGAAAAACCAGACCTGTGTTTGGTTCCGTCAGAGATGGAGAAACGAAAATACCTTTGAGAGTTGGAAAGTCGATGATATGTTTGAGAATTTTGTAGGAATTTACGAAAACGAGAGTTGATCCTGGCATTCGTGGCCTGATCTCGTCGACCATCGTTTTCAAGTTTCGATTGAAGAGACGCGCCGCCGTGTTCATCTCTTTGTTGCACTGTTTTCCCTCTCTTCTGACGACTGGGCTGCAGCCCAGTGGATTTACTCCCATTATCACGAATTTTCTCCCTCCTAAACTGTGTAATTTCTAGAACCAACAAGAACCCATCTCAAAAAAATGTGTTTTAGAGAGAAAAGTAGAGAAAAAAGAACACCTTGAGCTGAAGAGAGAGAGAGGCAGTGAGATTAACAGTGAATGAACGGAGGGAGATGTTGAGGGAGGATCTGAAGAGGAAATAGTTGAGAGAATAATCATTTCCTCCGCTTCCGACGAGAAACAAGTAGTCTCCGACGACCGGTGACGGCGGCGGGGCGCCGTGGATGAACCGCAGCTCCGGCAACGTCACCTCCTCGAAGTTCGCTATCTGTTCTCGTAGACTAACGACTTTTCCCTGCATACCAAAACCGGAAAACACTTATAATCGTTATCTTCTTCGCTAGCTCGATTGGTTGATTCAAGAACATACAGAAACTTGATTTCTAATTTGAATATTCAGAACCCGCCTATCTTACCGCAAAAGAACCAGTGTCGTCGAGAATGCCAGAGCCACCGGAGGCGTAGTTGACGCCATTAACGATGTTCTTCCCCTTAGTTGAAGGATCATAAAATGCAGGAATGTACGATGGGAGTTCGAGAAAATCTCCCAGAAAATCGACCACGTTCTTCCCATTCGTAAATCTACCAGAAGACCCAAGAGGAAAATCTATTCCATAAGGCAAATAGTTAGCTTTCGCTATCGAATTCTCTATCAAATTGTTGTTTCCATTGTCGACCAGAGAGCTCCCAAACACGAACATTCCTCTCATCTTCTTACCGCCATGAAAGCCATGATCTGAGCTAGGTCTCTCTTTCCCCTCGCACACCTGTTTGTTTCCCGAGAACAAACAAACGAGAAAGTAAACGGAAATAATGGGTTTCAAAGAGAATCTTCCCTCCATTTTCTTTCTTTCCTTCTTCCCACGAACCCACGCATAATCAAACCGGAAATGTCTGGTTTTATAGAGTTCGTATGTGCACACGCAATCTCTGCGAAAACGAGAGAAAAAAGTGGAGAGCATTTAAGACGCAAAAGAAATCCTCGAAACTCTGTCCATCTGCATGATTATCAACAGAAGACTTTTGGGGAAATCCCATATCAAACCACTCATCGTTCAATCGAAGAACCCAGTTAGATCGAGTCGATCATATAAACAAACGTTGAAGCAACAACATGTTGGGAAACGCTTGACCCAACACAACAGAGGCAACATTTACACGAGATTTACGTTGAAGAGACGTTAAATGTTAAGCTTGAGTGAGGTGGGCAATGGAGAACAGAGGGTTTCATCTTTGCACGATAAAAGATCCAGAGAGCGTTTTGCTCAAAGGGGAGAGAGAGAGAGCCGTACATAGTAATTTAAAGTTGCAGCCAATGGTCTATCTTTATCAATAAATGCATGCTGTCTCTCCGGCCAGCCTTTATCTTTTGTGGGCCATTTACAGACCAATTTCCTCCTCTTTTAAATGTTATTATTTGTCTTTGACAACCGACGGAGAGACAACTTAATAAAAGTACAATTTTTTATATTCGTACAATAAATATATAATACAGACAGTGAGGGGAAAAGACAATAAATAATAAAAATGTTAGAAAATAGAAGTAGATAATGTTCTTGAGCTATCAAGAGCCAGTTATTAATTTTCTTAATTATGGTAATATTTCCTAATTAATATTATTGAAAATGGCGTAAGAGTGAGGTTGTGGATCTGAAAACAGTCAACGGGGTCGAGATTATCCAATGATCCGATCTCGATAATGCAGCAAAATCCATTCTTTCCATGGTAAAATCGCTGCTTTTTGGAATGAACCCATCAATCGGGATTCGGAGATTGGCATGAAAAGCTCAGAAATTTCTCACCTTTCTGTGATTCTGTTGGTGTAGCCTTGTATGGAATCCAACCCAATCTTATCCGATTTACCCTTGATCGGATAAATACTCAACTCACTCCACTCGACTCTAAAACCGCCTTCTTCGATCGCCATCGCACTGCCCTAGAACGATCGAGGTTTGTAGAGTTTTTCTTTAGATTTCCGCCGCTTCTGGATCGATCTTCATTCTGTAATTCATTTCTTGGTTTGAAATCGTTCTCGTTGATTGTAGTTCAACAAATTTTCCGTGTATCTGCACAATTGTTTCTTCTGGGAGTCATTTTTCTGGATAACCTAATTTGTTGATTTTCTCGATTGGAATTCACTGTTTTTTGCTATCAATTTGTGCAATAGTTGATCTTTTCAGTTTCGAAATGCAGTGATCGGGGGTAGTATCTTTCTTTTCCAGTGTTTAGGGATTGACTTGTGGGATGAACTAGGTTTTAAAATTACTTTGTTATCCATCCCAAACAATCATGGACGGCCTTAGATAAAACACATGCTTGAAGCTGTCTAATTTTTCGAACATC
The DNA here is from genome assembly GCA_003255005.1 of Begonia fuchsioides. Classification (NCBI taxonomy): domain Eukaryota; kingdom Viridiplantae; phylum Streptophyta; class Magnoliopsida; order Cucurbitales; family Begoniaceae; genus Begonia; species Begonia fuchsioides. The sequence goes on from QAOC01016994.1 coordinate 387,493, forward strand.
TTCACAGAAGAATCCAAACAAACAAGTTCATCACCATAGAATTTATTGTTCTTGTTCTGATTTCTGATAAATCCTATCTTAATAAACAATTTTATTCGTGTTGCGATGGTTTCAATCCGGGTACTTGTTTTCTCGTGTTTTATCGTTCCATAGATCCTCGCAAGAAAGTCAATCGCCAGATATTCTCGTCTCAGATCGAAAAATGAGTCTGTCATGTCTTGTTTGCCATAATGTCGAAAGCCCTTCTCACTCTTTCAGGAGTTACTCTGTTTCAAGCTCAGAAAATGAAGGCAGATGTTCTGCCATAGCTACTTGCTTGACCAGGAGATCATCTCTTGCTCTCCCAGGCCACCCATCATTTGCCTCGTCGTCCAAAGTGACTCCCCAGCCAAATATCCCAACCAACGCGGCCTTGCCAGATGTTCCTCGCCTGGTTCGTAGCTGCGCTTTGAGACGGGATCTCGTACGAGACTGGAATTTCAACGAGAATGTCATCCAACACTAGCTATCCTAAGGATCATGATGAGCATATGCCTCTTTTCTCATTTGGTGATTTTATTTTTTGCTTTTTCTTTATTGGAATTCAAGTTTTCTACTAGAAAATTTGCAGATTTCTAACCATTTTTAGGGAATTATTCAATTTTGTTTATTGTCCAATGTTCTGCATCTTTCTATGATCAAGTTTCTAAACTTGATTGGAGTGGTTATGAATATGATCAGCCATTGTTGTTGTCCAGTAAGTTCAGAGGAACAGACAAGATAAATAAACATTAATTTCTGCAAATACTTTCCAAGCTGTTTTTGATCATCTCCAAAAAAACCTTCCATTTTCATAATAAATGAATACAACATAGATTAAATAAGGACAGAAGCTGTGAAAAAACAGTTTCTGTAACTTTTCCATTGCCAGACACAACCTCAAAGGCAATGTAGGTTTTTACAATTCAACTTGTAAAAAAAACACTTTACAATTAGCAGAACAACATACGAATCTCATCAAACCCAGATATTGCTAAAAATTGCAGAAGATCGGGGCAGAAGATGATCTATGTACACACTATTATATCAACCCACTTTCAATAATTTGAAATAATACTTTCTATTTCAATTCTGGCCTTCTTCTCAACCGCCACATAGCTCACAAGAATCGTCATACTCACTCCTCTGCATGCACCAACGATCTGGGACGCTAAAGAAATATGTCGACATGAACTTTCTGAATCTTCTCTTGTATTCTTTCGGAGATATTACAGTCGGCAAGATATTCCTAGGAACAAGCGAAGATTTTACCCATGTCTCTAGATGTTTATCCCATGTGTACTGTCTTAGGTAATCGATGATTCCACAGACAAGTTCCTGCTTTTCAGAATCGACTCCGACAAGTAAAGAATAGTCCATTACATTTATCGACTGTGAACAAATGCATACAAGTCATTAGAGCATATTTTTTTTTAATTCATCGAAATGCATAATAAATGTAAGTGATGCTAGGTTTATTTTTTCGTTGTACACGCTACCACGTCAAACTGTGATTAGTATAGTTAATGTACAATTAATATATTATAGTTAAAATAATTAATTATTGTAATTATTTCACCTATCACAGTTTGACACGTCAACGTATATAATAAAAAAATATATTATGAAGCAAACTTAGCATTACGTGAATGTAAAATATTTATAGTATAATCTATGAAACTCACAGTGAGGAAAGTGGTGTCATTCCAAACAGCCCTTTGCAAGATTCGCTTTGCTTGGTTACTAACATACAACGGAGATGAATTCATGTCGTTGACGAAATTCTGATCCAAAAGCACGTCGCTGGCGACTGAATTGTATCGAGCATGAAGGGCTCCTTTAAGATCATACTGACGAGAGATTTTTCGACCGAAGGTGAGATTCTCCATCACCATTAGATCATGCCTTGTCTCCTTTCCACTCTTTGTCTGTCTAACCATTACCTGCAAGAGAACAATGATCTTCTAAAGAGGAAGAAAAAAATTGAGAAAATGAAAACTAGGACGACTTGCAAACCTGATAGATCCCAAGAACTTTGGCTAGGCAAGTTTGATTTCCCAATTCAAAAGATTGACTCATGTACTCAAAATAACTGGGCGCAATCTTCATAAACGAATCGTATTCGGTCTTCTTAATTTCTTTTATTATGAACCTATCATCTAGTGTTTTTGCAAAAAAAGATTTGCTTTTTCCGCCTTGGGCTTCCCAGTCTCTACATCGGCTCAGAGAAGCAATGTAATGAAACTCAGAAGGTAAGCATCGGCTCCGAAGATCAAGAAACTGCATGAAATAAGGACAATTAACAATATATTTCCCTTTTGCAAGTGATCGCACTATGCCCTCAGGTTCCGCTGGTCGGAAAGTCTCTGGAACAACAGAAGAATCTAGAAGATTCAACCCATCGAAACTGAAAAATCTTAATCCTTCGCTTGAATGCATGGAATAAGACTCTGAAGATCCACCTGAAGGAAATCGATTCAAACTGCGTAAACTATCAAACGATTTAGAAGAAACTCCGATCTCGACCTTCTCCTGCTCGGGGATTTCCATTTGGTCAGGCAGTTCATTCCACATCGCTAGAACACAGGCAATAATGCTCGAGAGTTCCCCTTCATAATCTGACACAATATGATCGTCAGTTCCAAGAGGAACATGAAGCCTCGGTCCTTCTTGCATTATTAGTTGATAAGCCGAGGGTAAATATTTCGCCGTATTGCTACTCAAAACTTCAAATTTTGGTATATAGCTCGTAATGTCCTTCACCTGTACCTGCCGAATCTCAGAAAATGGCATCCAGTACCAATCCTTCGAAGCTCCTAATTTTTTATTCAAAGACGCCCCTTCTTTTGTCGCATATAAATTGGAATAATCACATTTGGAACTAGGGACTTGTTCAAACATAGCATCATAATTCGTATCTAGTGGACAAACTACTTCATCTATGATTTCTTTCAGCAATGATTTCTCTGGCTGAATTTCTATCTCTTCATAATGTTCTTCTGTCCCTTCAGCGGTGATAATTGGTTCAGGGTTAACTTTTTCAGCCACTTCACAGTAAATAGGTGAATTTGGTGAAAGTAGCGAATATAGGCGACGATCCCATATACACGATTCCAGCAAAAGTTCCCAGAGAAGGTGATTAACAAGGAGAAACTTGCAAACAGGGTCTGCATTCCCATCGTCCTTAAGAGTATTGTGAACGTTCACCTGGTTTTCATTTGAACAATTGAAAAAATATCACCATATTCGTCCAGTTGCAATAATATTATATAAAGGGCCCACCTCAAAAATTCAAAATTAAACTACATACAGTTTTATATGATATGCTAATGCTAATTTTATAAGAGTTGAATAAATTTTCCCTTCATAACACAAAAAATTTTAGTTTGCAATCCGAGCTGAATACCAATCAGATGGAGTACCAAATGATTGTAAATTTTGAAAGCATGTTCATCCTAAAAAGAAGTATACTATGATATAGAATATAAAATAAGGCTAGTTTTTATTACTTTTTTTGCTTATTTTTAGATTTGTTCATGATATATAGCATAATATATAGACTTAATATTGACATGTTTCTCCCCCTTCTGCCCTTTCCTCTATTCTTTCTAATCTGGGTAATCCTTATTTCTCAATTATATTCCAGCTTTTGTCCCCCCTTCACGTACTGAACAGGTGCCTGATTAGTTACATTAATCTAGTGTTTAATGTTACAAAACAGGCATAATAACAAGCAGCACTTCTAATATACATTTTAAATGTGCTGAATAGAAGAAAAATAAAGAAGCTAACCTCGAATTCAAATCTATCCCTCTTTAGCATCTCTTCTACAACAGAGAAGTCTTTAAGTGAGCCTCGAAGATTCAGAGTTGTGGTTTTCAGTTCAGATCTAATCTTTTTCAGAGTGTTTCCGATCTCCGTGAACAGCTGTATCCCTTTCATTAACACCTTAAGGGAATGTCACATCCAACAATTTAGAAAAATCATGGAGGTAAGGTAATGAGAACTTTAGAATATAACAAGGAATGAAGGCAAAGTAGATTTACATTTTGAGTTGCGTTGCTAACCCTCTCTTGTTCGACTAACTTGCCGTACTCTAGCTTCTGAGGAGGAACAGACACTGTATACGTCGGAACTTGAGAATATTTGAACATAGCAACCATTGGGCCAAATCTGCAGTCAATGAGAACAATATGAATTGATCATTAATGGAGTTCATACATTAGTATATATGGATATACTTTCTGACGTGTCAAGGTTTGATTAGTGAAATAAATATTATCAATAATTATTTTAATTATAATAAATTAAATACACTTTAATTAGACCAATTAATTACAACTTGACATGTCAAAAGGTATGTTAAGTGGGTACGTTAAAAAAATAAATCTAGCGTTACTCATGCAACTTCCACAAGAAAATCTCTCTCCTACATGAAGATCTCATCATTATGGCACAAAAAAATAAAAAAATAAATTTTTAAAATGCCTACTCATACCCAAAGAAGTGGAGAAAGTCTTTGTACAATGAATGACCACAGCTGGACAATTTACTAGATGAAGAATAGTGAAAGAAATTGAGCTCAAGGAACTTCCCAAATGATAAGCATTGTGCATCTGGTGAAATCAACACCCTTTTGCTATAATTCGATGTTCCTTTTTCTGATTTACAATAACCACATCGACTCCACATCCAAACTTTCCCTCCCCTTTTCCCAGGCAAGAATTTACCTCCTTGAATCGGTCGGACTTGGATCGTTAGTTGCTTATTATTGTGAGCATAATAATACAAGTGAGCTACCGGTGGTTCACCACATGAATTGCACTTAGTATTCTACACAAAGGAACTAGATTCAATTAGAATAATACTCAAAGAGCTTGAAAAATATTGGGGGTTTGTCAATAGAGAGATGAATTACCTGATTTAGTAAATTTTCGCGTAGAAACTTTCCTAGCGGAACATCAAAATTCTTGTAGAACATGATGTGAGAAAAATGACTTTGCTCACATACAACTCCTCTCCTTGCATTTCGGCTTGACATCAGGACCAAGATACTCTGGGAGTTTGATATGGGGGGGACATTATCCTCTGTCTTTGTATGCTCTTCAACATACCCATTAGCCTTTTCAAGCTCATCTGGGCTTTCAGAGAATGATGATATATACTGGGGTTTCAAATCTTCAACTAAGTTCTCATTATAACCATGATTTGTCTCTGTCTCGATTGGAATAGAAATGGTCTCATTGAATCGAAGTTGGCCTCCACCAAATCCCAAATAAGAAGATAACGATGAATACGATGAAGAAAAAGGGATATCTCCAATAACCTTTTTCAGCGATTCTGAAAGGGAGGAAAAGCCAGAAAAAATAAGTGGATTATATGGTTCATGAGATATTGCCAAATTGCCTTCTAATTCCAAGTTTGGTTCTTCAGAGCCCCCTTTGAATTTGGTGGAAATGGGAATATCGAAAGTGGATGGAAGACTATCATCAACAGGCCCCTCCAGTTTAGAACTACTACGAACCAAATCAGTGGATTGTTGGTCAAGAGGCATAGATCTTGACAAGCCCACAAAGGGTATAGTCGTAAACATAGCAGTCTGATCAACAAGGAATGCAGTCTCGAGTATCAAATGATGAGCAATGACCACTGCACAACGAACTGCACACTTAATCCTCTTCAATTCATCACTGTGCGATCCTTTCAGTAAAATCTGAATAATATGAGATCTAGATTAGCTTTTTCATCTCCATCAATAGATAACTTTCTATCATTTTTTTCGCAGTTGCATACCAATAAATACTAATCAAATTCATTTTCGTATCAGCCGTGTGAAATTATCTCATAATTCTTCTAAGAAACTAGTTAAATGGGTTAGAAATTCAATGATCGACTACGTTAGAAAGTTCAATCAAACAATGAACTTCATAAATGCATGTCTATACTACCATTGATCTCATTAGTTGAAGTTGTTAGCTCAAGATTACTTTAGTCAATAATATTGTTCATACTATTTTCCCTCACATCTTAGCCAAAAAAATTTTAGTCCTTGCCGAAAGGTTTTGATATAGTTAACGTGGCGAAACAATGATTCAACCTCAATATCTCTTACTATAATAGAATCGTAAATTATTACTAGTTTTAAAATTTTTATTGGTTGAGATTCATCCAATCAGTTATATTTTAACAAGGTATACCATATGACAGAATAAAATCAAATCTATTAAAAGTGCATCTCACAAGAAATAATCAAATAAATAACCATCGCTAGTCGCTATGAATAAGAATGACAGACTAACCGTACCACCTCGACGTGTAGGACAACCCTCAATGAACAATAATGTCTTACTAGAGCGCTTTCCCTCCTCACCAACATGTTCTTCAATGTATTTTTCAAAGTAAAGAGTGTCGCAATATTTTAGCTTTTGGTGCATCATAGAATCTGAAGATAGGATAGGTGAACCAATACAACGAGCAATTCTCTCTAACCGGTGAAGCTTCATCTCGAGAACTAATGTTCTTCCTTTTCCAAGAATCGATTCTTGGATGCCACGAGAGACAGTTTTTTCGACCAAAATCACATCTGGTTTGCATAATTCAATCATCTCAATTATAGACTTTTCATTGTCCTTTTCCTATTTCAAGAAAGAAATGACTCTATAATTTACTCCTCAGGTGAAAAAAAAAATGAAGACCATTGTACCTGATCCATTGTATTGAGCGATAGCAACCCACTTGAAGACGGACCTAGTACTCCTTGGATCAACAGCAACTTAGGGTTTGTAAACTTGGTTGGCATGTGCTTATGAGATGCGTGCTTTTTGAAGACTAGACCCTTGATAAATTTACTACAAGCAGAGAGTTGTTAAAGTAGAAAATTTCAATTAATAAATTAGTAATAATTGACAAATTATCAACTATTTTAAAAAATCAACCTTATGAGTTTAGGATAATTTAATTATTTAAATACTATCTTAACATTCTCTCTTACATGTATGTCTTTTTTTTTTTTTTATTTTTAGTAGGATTTTTACTTTTGTCGATGATCGAATTTAAGACTTTTAATACTATGATAAGTTATCAACTGTCCAAAAAATTCGACTTTATAAGTGTAGGATAATTTAATCATTTATATATTATTTTAACATAAATGAATTAGTAAATCTATTTCAACAAAAAAGATCATTTTGTAGATGCTATAATATGATTTAAATCAATTTTTATTAATTTTTTTGGTTAGATGAACTAGGGGAAAATTTAATGAATACCTTTGGCCTTGAGATCCTGCAGCAACGCACTTAACTTTTACATATCCGTCAGGATCCATTGCTCGTCCATCTGAGGCGTCAGACTTCAAAAACAAAGCAGCTTCCCAAGACAAAGACGCAGCAATATCCACCCAATTTTCACCATCTTTCGCTGATGAATCGACTCCAAAAGATTGGCAAAGTTGACGAACAATAGACTTAAACCGCCCGATATAAACCTCCTCCATTGCTCTTTGTTTATCATCTCTAAGTTTGAAGCTCGCCCTTCTTTCTTTAAGACTCGAAGAAACCGACTTATCGCATTCTTCAATATTGGTGTCTTGATTACAAACCACACTTGCTTCTTCATCATTGTCGTTAGTAAGGTTTTCTTCAATGTCATCATCCATGTCTCCAGGTTCAGGAGGTTCCCAGATTGCAGCGTCCATCACACCACAAATAGGGGAAGAAACCTCTGTCTCATTATTTACAGAATGTCTAGAAATTTTATGAATGGACTCATCACCATTATTGGGTTGCATAATTTCAGTATGTCGTACTTTGTTCATATCATTCACATTATCCCTTTCGGTCAATGCATTTGATCTCTCACTCCCAACTCGTATATATTCTCCATTTGGCTTCTGCGATAGCATATCTACTCTAAGATCTTCAAAGTTCCTGAAAAAATCAAAACTAAAATACGGCTAAGTTCCCTAATTTGTATTAAAATTTTCAAACAAATCATAAAAAAAGTATGCAAAAAACAATATGCAGTTTATAGTATAGATTTACCTGTCACCTGAGTTCATCTCAATAGAATAATCACCTTAGAGAAAGCGAGAATAAATAAAATCAGCAAATGATAAAGAAAAGATTAATCCAAATATGAAAACTTCATTTGAAGCATAGCACAAATAGTACTTACTGCAATCACTGCTTGGCAATGAAGGCATTGGACTTAGCACAGATTTCATACTATTGTTCTTCAATAATTCAATTTCTTGAGTCTCTCCGCAAGATTTGCAAGACAATTTGGTGCCACTAGCATCTACTTTGGAAGAAATTCTTTTCTCCAATTCCCAATCTTCATGTTTGGTCATCTCCACACCACAACGTTGGCACATATCAGTTGAAGCAAGAAAGAAAGATCTTATAGCATATCATATATAAGATTCATCCCTGCAAACCCAACAAAAAATTACCAAATCAGCCAATAAAGAACCAATATCTGATATGGCGGCTCCCATTGGGATGACACCGTAAATCATAGAGGAGATAACTTGATCATCTTCTTTTTATGAATTGAAGTATTACGAGCTGTACCATAATTACCAAATATAGTATGTGATTTTTTTGTCTTTCGGTGGATAAAATTGAGAGTAATAAAAAATTTGAATCGGTTTTTCTTTTGACGTTTAAACCAATCCTCTTTTTCTCTTTACATATAAGCTGATTTTCTGTTCACTTTCTTTTTGTCATAAAATCGATAATGATCTGGGGCAGATTCTTGTGAAGACTGGGAACCTGGAGAAAATAATAATAATGAATGGGTCAGCAAACAGCCCAAATTCCCAATCACTGGGGCTTAATCGGCCAGAAACATTCAAAACTCGGCATCTTTACTTAATGAAAGGATCAAAATCTCAGAACATCAGGTACAAGAACCAAGTTTCAAAAAATAATCAAGTATCCTTTTCATTTTAATCGTTCATCAAACTAGAGATTGATCTGAATAGAGTCGAGAAAAACAAAAATTAAGTCATTTCACAAGGGTCAACCGGATTCGTCTCGATTGAAGTGATGGAAGAAGATAACGAGAAAAAGCATTGCAGTCAGATCTGAAAAACATATGTAACTAGAGAAGCATTAAATCAAAGAAAACCCAGAAGAAATTACGATCGAAACAGGTTCAAGAAAATATCTAGTTCCAAATTCAAGAACTACCCGACACACTTTCCACGTCAGAAAGAACAGTATTCATCAAGAACATCGAAGAACCTAAATAATCACAGTAGAAATTAAAGAAAAAATGTATTACTTACAAGTAAAGTAAACGGAAAGAACAAAGATTTGCCAGTGACCTCGGCCGCAGGACAAAGAACGGAGCAAAACCAATCTCTGGAACAAGAATGCGAAAACTTTCCTTCCCCAACGAAAGCCACCAACTGCACAAAAGATGATTTGTTTATCGAATTTTGAGTTATGGACTAAGTGCAAAAAGGAAAGTCAAGACTTTCAGAACAAGAAATATTAGAGAGGGAGAAATTAGTGGGTAAAGAATTTTTGGTGAAGAATGAGGAAACACATCCGAAAGAGAGTCGCATAGAAAAAGGCAAACTGGAGTGGGACCTACTTCCTAGTTTTGAAAATTTTGAGGCGAAAAATACTTCATTTCGAAGACGATGAGACAACGCCAGTAAAACGTCTAAATACGACGGCTTTTCCGCGTACACCGTCTATCACACGCTGTAAAATACAAGCCTTCGATTGGTATTTCGCCGATCTCCGTTCCCAAATCTCAACCCTCCATTTCCATGAAATAAATTTCAGAAAGTAGGAAATTTTAAAAAAAAAAATCATCTTTTTACATTCCAGTTCTTCGCCCAGATTGAAAAAGAAGATGGTAGGCTAAAAATCCTAGCTTTTTCATAAAAATTCGATATTAGGCGACAAAGTAAGGCGTCGTTACAGGTTGAGTTTAATCTAATACAGTGTTTGCCCAGAGAAACATCAATCTAATCACGTGTAAAGACGAGGTTTGCGGTTTAGACTGTTTAGTGTTCATCAAAACAAAACCAAATCTAGTAATTTGTTCGAAGTTTCTCCAATCAAATACATGTTCATCTTCTCTTATCTTCTCTGACATTGGATTGACAGCTGTAGACGAGCAGACTGCTAGTTTTTAATCAGGATCATTAATTTAGATTTTTTTTAATTAATAATTAAAAAAATGGGTTATTATTATTAATTATGAAAGTGGAATTTTAAAAAGTGAATGTTTGACCCAAATCATGGTCAACTTTAAAAAATCAAGTGGGCTATTTTCGAATTATCTAAACTTTCAGAAATATCTAAAACTCGTTGAAATTTGAATATCATGGACGAGTTCCTCCTTGATTATGAATTCTAGAATGTCAAATATAAATAAATCCCAATAAAATAATATATATATATATATAAATAAATCNGATTTTAATAATATTTTATTAAAATATTACAACATGTATATTCATAATATTTTCTAATTGGTGAGACTCAGCTAAATTACGTGACCCCAAATGCCTAATTTTTGTGGCATTAATAATTTTAAAAAATAAATAAATATTTCAAAATGAATAAATAAATACATTAATGATCCGATTAAATATTGATTGCCATCCAACTATGGCCCATTTAGGTCCCACTTCAAACGGGCCCATTGTCATCATCTGCCGTCTATCAAGACCCATTTGATGCCGCGTAATAGCCAGACAGATACTAAGCTGCCCATTCATCTTGGTCCGAGGGAGTACAATAACCCACGTGTCAATAATTCTACGAGCGAATGTAGTTGTGAAAATACCGTCGCCCAAACACCGGCGGGCACGAGTTAGGTTATGCAGTGGCAGGTTTTGATTGGTTTACTGCGTTGACATAGCATCAGATGCGTGAGGTCAACGGCAGTCAATCATTGCATGGGAGTGACAAGCGGTTCAAAAAAATGACACATTTATTATCATTCTTTGTGACACGTAGTATTAAATTTAAATATCATTTTCATTCAAACGAGAGTTATAAATGATTATAGAGCACATTATTATTATTATTATTCCAATCATTATAATATAGAATTCTATGATCTTAGATTAAAATTGATTGTTTAATTATTATTGTATGTAATAATGAGTTTAAAACCCAATTTAAACCCGATTTTTAGATAAATAGTTAAATTCAAGCCTGAATTTTAAAAAAACTAATATTGAATTCCTCAGACGGCTAATACAGACGCACTCATCTTCTTTTTGACGTCCAAAGAACCCAAAATTAAGTTTTTTTAAAAGCTCAACTCGAATCGAATTATTTATCCAAAAATCAGGCTTGAATTGAGTTTTAACCCTTGATAATGCAGTGGAAACTAACAAGGTGAAGAAATGGTGGTATACTTGTTAAAAAAAAGAGAGGAAAAACCCAAAAAAAAGTTAAAAAATGTGGCAGTAAACATTCCTTTCATTTACATTTTACTCATCTGGGGAGGGGGTCACCTAGGACCGGAGAGCTCAAGCGCGTGTAGATTGTCGGTGGAGTCGACAATCCAATCAGAACTAGGATGAGGAGCGAGTTCAACCTCTTGCCGAAGAACTTCGATCTTCTGCCACTCGTCCCATTTCTCGGCCAAGCCATCTCCCTCCAGCATTCTCACCACTTCCGACATCTTGGGTCGATCCATCGGTGAGCCTTGAGTGCAGAGCAAGGCAACCTGGATTAGTTGTTCAACCTCGGATTCTATGTAGTTGCTTTGGAGGTCAGGATCTACCAGCATTTCTAGCTTCTTTACTTTTAAAAGTCCTTTCACCTGGCAATAGAATTATGAATAAGCGAACCATTACTAGTAATCCTGATGAAGAAGATTCTAGCTTCTACAATCCAGTATAATAAAAGCTTCATCTCATTCCTTTCACATTTCGAGATATTTAGTCGGCTTTTTTAAATATAACAATGCAACTTAAACCTCTAGAATTCGTCATTCTATGCCTTCCCGTTAAATCCGTTAATTTATGTTTTGTCTTAGAGCACAAAGAAATGAGGTTTTGGGAGCTAAACTATGGGATTTAGTAATAAAAATCAAATCACACAATCAGATAGAATCAATAAGTCAAAATTAGGAAGGATAGATAACACATACCCAGTCAAGTAGCATAACGTCATCGTCATTTGCGAGCCGTGCAAGATCAAAAGCCCTCTGACCGGTAATTAGCTCCAAAAGCATGATTCCATACCCAAATACATCAGTCTTCTCAGAAGATTTGCCAGTTGAAAGGTATTCTGGAGCAATATGACCGATTGTGCCGCGAACAGCAGTTGTGACATGAGTATCCTTGTAGTCCATAAGCTTAGCCAATCCAAAGTCTCCAACAACAGCCTCAAACTCCTCATCCAGTAATATATTTGCAGCTTTCACATCACGATGAATGATCTTAGGGTCACAATGATCATGTAAGTATGAAAGTCCTCTTGCTGATCCCAATGCAATGTGCTTCCTTGTTTGCCAATCTAAAGGCGGTTGAGATGGTGGCCGTTCTATAGGGATAAATAACAATGCTCTCAAAACTTCAAAAAAAAGTATTCTTGCATTTAAATCGAAAGGATAATTATCTTTTATTGTACATGCTGAAGTGTCGAACTGTTATCGGTCCACTTAAAATGCATTAAATGTATTACATATTGCACCAATCAAAGCTCGACACGTCAACATGTATAATAAGAAAGTATAAGATAAACCTAGCATTATTCAAATCGAAAACTATATAGCATACAAAAGAAGGAATGGAAATTATATAGCATGAAAACTGAAAACTGCTAAAGAATTCTACCTCTTAAACAGGAAGCAACACTTCCATTTGCCATGTAGGGATATACGAGTAGCCTTTCAGTTGGCGTCATACAAAATCCACGTAGGCGGAGGAGATTTCGATGAACAGCCATGCTAATCATCTCTACTTCAGTTTGAAATTGCAATTCTCCGCCAGGTGTGCGTTCTTCTTTTAATCTTTTAACAGCTACAAGGGAACCATCTGCTAACCGGCCTTTGTAAACTTTACCAAATCCGCCCCTACCCAGAATGTTTTTGTTACTAAAACTGTCAGTGGCAACTTGTAATTCTCGCAAAGAGAATCTTTTAAGCTGTCCAAGATGCACTTCAGGATCCTCCTCAGCTACAAAGAGATGATAAGGTGACAACAGATGAAGTTAAAAGGTTAAAGATAACAAAATAATAAGCTAAAAAAATACAAACCTGGCACATCAAAGAAACACTCTCGAGGCTTCCTTCGACGCCACCATGCAAACGCAATTGCAGGAGCAGCAAAAAGCAAGGCTGCACCTGCAGCAACTCCACCTGCTATAGCCCCAGTTGCACTATTTCCTCCTGAAATATAGTAGTAATAGTAGGAAAGCTAAGAATATTATCCAATTCAATTGCAGATTAAATATTTACAAAACATAAGCTTAAGAAAGGTAATAACACAGCCATTGGATGAAAAGAGAAAAGAAAAAGAAAGAGGTGACCAAAGAAAAAGAAACTAAAACAATGAATGCCCAAATAAACAGACCAACAATCACTCCTACACATACAAGACTATTTATGTTCATTATCTCTATCGTGCCAATCCAACACAACTCCGTAGTTTTTTTCTTTTTTATTTATTTTCTCTTTTTCGTTTTTATTATTCTATATGTTATATAGACATATTTTCCTATTTCTATTTATTTCAATTAATAGAAATACATAATTTATAGATGAAATAGAAATAAATAGAAATTTCCATTCACTAATTCAATTGAATAATGAAATAGAAATAAAAGAAAACACAAGTGATGCAAAAAAAAACAGAAAATGAAAAGATAGAAAAATTTCCTGATAAATAGCTAGGTACATAAGTTTAGCAAATAACACTTCTGTTGCGGTAATGGAATATAATTAATTATATAAAAGAAATAAAAAACCAGTTTACCAGGAGTAGAAATTGGGGTAGGTGGAACAAATGGGGGAGGAGGAGAAAATGGAGGAGATCCTGGACAGGGATGTCCAGTAACAGGACCACATAGATTCAAATTGTTAGCAAAACTGCAAATAGAAGAGGAAAATATTCTTCCAGGTCGTTAATACTAGAGCTCACAAATTTGCTGTAATTCCCCATAATTAATATGTGACCTGATAGGAGTGAACAAGGAGAAGGAACCATTGTCTGGAACAACTCCCGAAAGATGATTGTTGGAGAGATCCCTGCACATTCCAAACCAATTGAAGAAGAAATCACGAAAAACTAAATTTAAGAAATCAAGAGATTTAGCAACTTACAAAACTTGAAGGGAGGAGATATTAGTCAATGACATTGGAATAGAACCAGTCAAGCTGTTGTTGTTAAGCCGACTATCCTCGCAAAAAGATCCATAAAAGTAAAATAAAAAAACTTAAACAGTTGTAAAGAAAATACATAAAAAAAATTAAATCAAGGTCATGTACACAATTTGATTCTATATGTGTGTAAGCCCTAAGGAATACAATAATTATTTCATACAATATTCATTAAAACAACAACATTGATAGGCTCCATGCAAGCCTTCTTCCTTTCTTTTATTATGCTTCTCTCCCGATCCCATTAAACATACTTATGATATTAGACCACAATAATCATAAACAAGGTACATGCTGGGGACAAGAACTAATATATAAATATAAGAGAAAAATGAAGACAAAATAACAATTAATCCACAAATTCAGTAAATTCACATAAATGCCACAGAATTCAAGCATAGAAAAATGTGAACTCACAGGAATCGCAATTTTGACAGCTTGCCTAACGTCTCAGGAATAGAACCAGTAAAACTATTCAAATAAAGATCCAAGCTCACCAAACTAGTCAGATTCCCAAGGTCAGTAGGAACAATTCCGCTGATATTATTACTGTAGAGTTCCCTGTAATTTAAGCCATGTCTAATGGTTCAAATTAGTTTTTTCAATTTAAAGGTCAACAAATTCGTGAAAGAAACCAAGACGAAAAATAAGATGATATGACGTTATCATTGATGAAAAGGGCTGAAAATGCTGAAAATAGAAAGGACTTACAAATACTGCAAGTTTTTTAACAGGCCGAGCTGTGGAACAAGTTGACCGGATAAAGCTGCATTTCCAAGATCACTGAGAGGACATAAACATGAAAAATCCATGATAAATGAGATGATACAACAGGCAAAGTGTTTCCCAGAAGAAAAGATAAGAAATGCTTACACTCTTATAACACTATTATCATTGTTGCATGTAACATGAAACCAAGTGCAGGGATTAACAAGGGTAGGATCCCAACTCTGAAGTACATTGTTGGGATCCTGCAAGCTGGTTCTTAGGCTGTGCAAAGCATCTCCTGATCCAGATGATACGAGAAATGATGAGCAAGCCTCTCCCATACAATCAGCAAGAAACGAACAGCAAAGGAAGACCGACAATGCAGAACAAGCCCCGAATAGAGAAGCGACATTAAATTGGTAAAACTAAAGAAAACATTCTAATTAAACGTAATGAATTTCACATTTCCTTCAGATGCAACTCTCATGGACTCCCAACATTAAGATAACATATGTAGCGTGGTCAAAATTTCTTTCTTAACTTGGTTGTCCCCTCCTCTATTCAAGTTTGAAATTTTGATCAAACAAAGTCGACATAGTCAACAAATTAACCCAAAATAGTTTCAATTCCCTTCTTAAAAACTACTATTCCGCATGTGGGCAGGTTATCAATTTCCAGCTACATATGAAATAAATTGACCAAAGCTGGCACTTGTTTTAACCGTAGATAAAGTTCATGGAAGTAAAATAATAAAAAAGGCGAGAGAAAAGCAGAAGTGAAAAAAAAAACCTTCCATGTTAGCAGAAATCAGCCATAGCGGATGAAGCAGCAAGATCAAGCAGATAAAAACCAGATTCAAAACCTGGCCCTGCTCCATCTGAATAAAGTGAAGAACAACCGCAGATCTAAATGGGAAAACATGCCCAAAAGAAAACCACCATCACAGAAACCCCGACCACAGTCAAGCCCAAATAAAATCTCGCGAGAACCCTAATTCCCAAATCCCACCTCGAAAACCAACCAAAATCTCCACCAATACTATGCAGACAAAAATCCACCGAAAACTCCAGCCAAAATCCGATAACAAACAACTAAAAACTTTCAACCATCTTCATGAGCGACCCTCTTAACAATTACAACTACTTTTGCCTCTCTCCCTCTATCTCCTCTTCATCTTCTCCATAGTGCTTCTGTTAAATTCTTACTTCCACTTCTGACTTTCTCTCTCTTCTCTCTGTCTTAATTTGTTTTTTCTATTTTAGAAGAAAGCGTGCGCGAGAGAGAGAGAGCAAGCGAGATGGACTGCCCGGAGAGAACTGCCCAGACTGACCGTAAGAAAGGGTAGCGTTTCGGTCAAACATTTCATAGAATGGGCCTAACGGGCCCACCCTTCTCTCTCCGCTGAGCAAAATCATTCGGCACATGGCCCCGTAAGCATGCGTAAGTAAGGAATAATCACGAAGACTCAGTGATCTAGAAATGAAATGTCATATTTGTTGTTCACAAAGAACAACTTTACATTTGAGAATACTCTCACACTGCGACCACCAAATTTTGAAATTTGAGTCTTGTTCTAAATCTAGAGACCAACCTTGTAGTCATCCTATTATTTGTATCTTTTACATAATTACCAATTAATATTTCCAAAAATAATAGAGTAATTATTGTTCTATGGGCAATAATTAAACGTAAATCAGTGAACTGAATTGGATGGTTAATAGAACTGTGGTTGAGTTAGACAAAAGGGCAACGCCTTTTACTGTATTTTTCAAGTATTAATGACAATGACACGTGCAATTACCTCCTCTCAGCATGTCAACCAATGATGTGAGGCCTGGCTTGGTTAGTCACATCTTTTAATTCTTGTTTCTTAGTGGATTGGGACCCACCAGATAATTATTTAGCTTTTCGTATTTTAAAATTGCTCTGGCCCAACATGATAGCATTGGGCCGGCCCAGTTACCTTTCTAACGATCAAGATATGATTTTCTTGATTTTACGATTTTTTTAATTAAGAAAAAGAAAAACATTTTACTCTTTGAAATTAAAAAAAACAACTGGAATGGACAAGGGGAGAAGAGAGAGATCACAAAGGGTCTGAAAAAAGAGGAGAGAGGATGGCTACACAAGAGGAAATTGATTTCAACCTCCAAAATCTCTAATAAATTTTTAATGATGCTTTATTACTTAGTATTAACATCTTTTAAATAAACTTTATTAACTTAATTCTTGATCTAATTGAATATAAGAAGGCCAATCTGACTCTCTGACCTAATTATATACAAAAAAAAATCAAACTGACTTTCTGACTTAATTAAAAAAATAATTAGAAAATAAGAAATAACAATAGATAACTAGACCTGACGAAGCATTCTGAAGACTTAGGTCTGTAACGATGTGCTGATGAACTAACACATTAACAGTGACACAAGTGTAGGAATTATGGTAAAGTGTTTCAAACAAGTCAACCACCCACCTTCAACATTAAATCAATCTAGAGAAGAGGAATCAAATGGCTAAAAAGTGTAAAAAACACAACATCCAAAGAACCGGGATTAAACAAATGACCGGTTATATATCGACCCCCCAACAAATATGGCGATAAAAGATGACGAAATCAAACAATAAGGTATTAAAAGCTTAGAATATAAGTTCGTAAATAAAATGAACGATCCAAGAGGAACTCACTCATCAGATTAACCAAGAGAAACTCCAGATGATTTTCAAGTTTAAATATCCAAACAAAACAGCATATTCAACTGCATAAAAAACACAAGATGGAAGCAAGGAAGAGGAAAGAGTAAACCTTTTGGTATCGGCAACAAAACTAGGTGAGTTTTTGCCAGAGAGATGCTTTAGATTGTGATAAGAACTTCACCCTGGAAAACACAAAACCTGCCTTTGGTGGGTTTCCATCCACAAGTGAATTTTCATACATCTCTTTGCACTCCTGCACAACCTGTTTGACAAAATTCCAATTTTATGTAAGAAAACCTTCAAATAATTTGCATAATAGTAAAGCTACTTAGAAGTATTTAGCCTCGATAAACGGTTTAGAAATGTTATTCGAGGTCAAACTTCGTAAAATTAGATCAGCAAGGGAAAAGACGAATAGAACCAAAAAATTATACTACTTCATTGGGAGCTCCTAACAAAAAAAAATTTGTTATATTGATTTGAGTGTAATTCCAAGGACCCAAACAAAATTGAAATATTGGTTGCTACCTTCTTAGCATCCTTCCTTGGAATGCCTTCTCGCAGTCCAACAAGTTTTTCTACAACTTCAGGCTGTAGTGATGTAAACATTATAGTGAGCTAAATAAATGATTGAAATTCAAAAATTATTTATAGAAACATTTAACTGAAATTCAGATACAAGAGATAAAATACAGTAGTAGTACACAATATTTTCAAGAACGTTTACCGGACAATCGGGTTGATGTTCAAGAATATTTGTATAAATGAGCAAAAAGATATCCAGACTCTCTGCAGAAGCAAGTTCTCTTAAATCACTCAGCGTTTTGACTCTATTTTCTAGTTTCTGTGAGAAGAGTCATAAATTAGATCGACATCGCTAGCCATATGATTAATAAAAAAAATTCATGGAAGAAGCAATCATTCAACCATAATACTAGGAGAAATTGAAGGAAGAAAAAGAGCACTCACAGAACCACTTATATACTCCGTGAAAAAATCTAAGATAACTTCTTCATCCAGCCTCATCCGTTCAATTGTTTCTTCTTTGATGTAGTTTCTCTGCAATTAGATAAGAAACTAATGCCTTAGCTCAATTGAGAACATAAAAGAGTCAACTGGAGAGGAACAATCTTCATAAAACCTGCATGAGGAGATGATCGACATAGACGACCACTGTTTCCTCCAGACAAGCCTCAACAAACCTTCTGAAAGATCTTTCTTCGACATACCTTAATTTTAATACAGATTCCATTGACATAGAGATCACATAACAAATATTAGCCACTTGAAAGATCAAAAAACTAATAATTTTTCTCTCTTTTTCTTTTTAAGAAAAATTATTGTAAAATGATTGATGACAAATATTTACAATCGTTTTTGACAAGATTTATGGCAGAAGATAGTTATGTAGCTTATTTAAAGGCATAAAGTCTATTGCATCATTCAGATTTGGTTAGTTTTCTAGAATGAAACTTTTGATAATCGGCTCTCTCTATTTTCATTCTCCAGCGATTACTCGTTGGAATTAAAGAGTTCAAGGCTCATCGTTTGAGAGAACCTTGAAGTTCTTTTTCCTACCTTTCTTTTCCATTCTTTCGATTAGAGTTGAAGATAAGAACGGTAGTTTTCTCTTGATTTCTACAAACTCATATTTTCTATTCCGCTGCGCATATATTTTCATGTCAATTTCTAACCTTTTGAAATGTTCTTTTCTACAAATAATGAAATCTATGATTTATAATATGCATGACTAATCTTCATACGAACCTAACACAACATCATAAAAGATAATCCTTCCATTCATATGTAAACAGAAATCGAATAAGTTTTGGAGAATGGGTTAGTTTGAGTTAACAAATCCATGGTGCTTGATTAAGACATTTACCAATGTATTTGAAGATGGAAATCTTTAGAGCATAGTCAGTAAATATCTTTTTCCTTCATTAGAAAAACAAATGATCTGCAACCACCAACATAAAATTTCCACTTTGCAGGAAACAGACTTCTTAAGAAATATCACGAGTTAAATAATTGAAGGCAATTTAATTAATTGATTTAATTATAACCAGATAACAATCTTTTTCATGGCAACTAGAATAACTTCTAAGATAATCAAATGAGCAATGAACTCTCCTTTAGATTTCTCCTATCAAAGTAAAGGAACTTACAATTTGACTTCCTTGAAATAATCGCTAAAAGTTTCAACAAGGAACTCGGTTACTTGTCCTTCATACCACTCTGAAATGAAACGAGATAAATTGAGAAGAATCGTGTAAAATCTGAAGAAGCATACAAGACAGCAACACAATTTCTAGGGCATCATCAACTTTACATAACAGCAACTAGCAGAAATCTTTTTTAGAACTGTTATATACAACTTCACATAGCATTAAAGCATTATTGTGGGCTGCAAAAAACGACAAAGATATTCCTTGCCACTCCAAGAAACTTGATCCACTATTTTCTTTTGAGATCATTACGTAAATCACTTTTGATGGGCGTGTTAGATATGAGGCAATTAAACAAACCTTGCATCTCATAACCTTCAGAGATTTTTTTTTATTTCAGGTTCAATCACTTTATTCATAAAAGTAACCCATTAAATTCATCATAGTTGAACTTCCAATTATATCTACAAACAGTTTGGACTTTATGTAGTTATATCTAGTCTTTTAATTATGACTTTGTGTATTTAATGAACTAGGTTGGTTCTAAAGACAGGACTCCCAAAATGGTAAATGTAGAGAAACTGTTACCATATAAAGGTCGAAGTCTAAAGTAAGCTATTTGCAATAAAAACAAACCCTGCTAGTCTTTTAATCATATAAACAGACAACAATGAATTTATGTTGATTCTAAAGACAGGACAACTGTTACGAGATAAAGTTCAACATCCAAAATGTCTTTATGACCATCAATAGTGGTTACTAGAGAGTAAGACATACCTTTCTGATAGAGCCTACCAAGTAATTCATGCACCCCAGGGTTTTTAAAGATGACACCAACAGTTTGATGCACTGCTTCCTGAGACAACAATTCAGACGAGTTGAATTTAAGCTAACAAATCCATGCATAACCCCAGAAATTGTAATGAATGAAAATCAAATGCAAATTTAAATAATGCATCCTTTGAAGACGTGAATTGAGAACACATCGTTTTTAATTGTCCAACAGCTTTGATCCATGTATATACTCGAGTAATGAGCCAGTCATAACTGGAAAACCCCATGGGACAGTCATTGAAAACCAGAAACAATGTCCATTGAGTCACTAAAATTTATGTATATTCCAACATTCTTGCCTTCGGGCTACAACTGTTAAAAAGCATCATAAACAACGTGTAAATCCAAATACCTTGGCAACCTCTAGAAAACCCTTGCACGTGTCTTCAAAATTTACCTGTAAACAGACAATAATTAAAGTTTTTCAATACGGCTCATCAGGTTATACTAGAAAAACGTTAGTCATTGATTTCCTCCAATAAGCAACCCAAAAAAGAGAGACATTTCAGACAAAGTTAAGTTTCTAAACTTGCCAATAATTTGGTTTCTTCAAAATAAAATAAACTAGTTTAGAAGTCATTATATATTACAGCCAAAAAAAAAAGTATACCCATTCATTTTCTTCTTGTCCTCCACAGTGAAGAACTATTATCAGAAAATCTAATTTCAAAGAAAAAATGCTAACTTTACCGTGTTCTACAAGGATTTCGCACTTTAATAACTTTTTTTGTGTTTCATGATTTACTTTGGAACATTCAAAGGATAAAGAAACAGGGGATAGATTTACGGCTTTGTATTAGCAAAATGGGAACAAAAAGGCCCATAAAACATTTAATACTTTGTCAAAGAGAGAAGCTCAAAATTAACTATGTAATAATAAGCCATTGCATACACACTTGATTGTCTTCTTCATAATATAGTTTGGACTAGTTAAATAAGAATAAACACGCGCTTCAGAAATTAAAGCTTTCAGAAGTGTAAAAAATGAATGAGAAAAGTCAATAATGTAGAGATAGGATACCTGCTCAGCAAAGTTTTGAGGAAGTGCTTCAATGGTGCTATTACTCAGCTCCATGGCAAGATCATAGCAACGCAAATTGTTATTAATCTGTGAGTCCCACGAAATCTTATAAGAAACAATCTTTCAACTCAGAGTGATGGATGCAATTAAACAACTTGTATTATATATTCAAACCATTGCATATAGACTTTGTAAACCGGTTTCAGAAGCAGATTCCTCAAGCCTCCTTTTTTCAGCGGCTTGAAAATCAGTCATTACCTGAGTAAATTTATGCAGTAAAGCAGGTGAGGAAATGCATACACTCGCAAAATCAAATTTAGAGGGAACACTCAAATAACAGATTCATAAAGTGAGAAATTATCACAAATGGAAAGAATCAAGCAAAACATGTCAGCAACTAGTCATGGTCCCATATTATAAAACTTCCATTCACATTAAAATAGCATAATTATCAGGATCACCCCAAATTTTAAATATCGTGACAGTTTTACATTCCTTGTTAAAATGCACCCATCCAAAAAAAAAACTTAAGTTACTATCGCACTTAAAGAAATGGAAAATTGATGAACCTGCATAATTGCTAAAGCAATTCTGTAGAGCATCACATCAGAGCCATTGTCTCGGACAATTTGCACTTGTTCCCCAAGGATCCTGAACAAATCAACAGCCGCAGGAGTATACAGCTTTCCACCCTTTGTTTTCTTCGATGGTTGCATCTTGTCGGCTTCCAAGATATTTAAGTACCATTTCTAGAAAATTGAATAGAAACTAATGTCTCATGAAAATAAATAAATATGTAAAGTTTCGGATTCGATGGTGTTTGATAGAAGAGCAGGTTTTTTATGTCCAAATATTTTGACCCACCCCTAACTTGTATGGTTGTCAAATTGAAAAGTAGTCACTCGTATTGTAGTGGTTCATCATTCTTAGAAAAATTTCTTAACTTTTTTTAATATTACTGTTTAAGTAATTTTCCTTTGAGTTACCAAGGAATCACAAAAACAACTGCTAACAGCAAACTATACCTTTGTTGTGGCCTGCATTCTCTCGAAGTACGAGTTCATAAGTGAATCCATAGCACCACACTCTGAACATATTTGAGACAAAGACTCGTCAACGCCAAGTCCAATCAGGTTATCTTGGTATTCAACGACCCAGCCAGTTACCTTGAAGGAAATAAAAGATTAAATATGTATGAAGTTCAAAATAGATTTTACAAACTGAAAAAGAATATAACAATATCTTAGTAGCTAATTCATATTAAAACCATTGATACACCAACACCATTTTACTAATCACTGACGCAAAATTAATTAGATCAATGAAGTAAGTTCAATGCAACAAAAGCCATCACTCAAAATGTCACTGGGAACAGAAAATCATAGAATGAGTAAAACATTAAAAAGGTGCATGCAATTGTTCATAATGTGATATAAGAGACTAGTTAGGAACCCATGCAAGTAAGAGTCATTAATACCTTTAAAATTTCAATATTTGTCAACTCGTTTGCTCTATCACTGAGTAATCTCAGCATCTGGATGAATCTTTCATTATATAAGTTGACCATGAGCTGGAATATTCCATATCTGATAAAAGATCCAGAGACAAACATAAAAAAAATTTATGAAGTTGTAGGCGTCCATTTTTTGCTACATTTACATATCTGAAATCTGACTAAAACCCCTGCAAAGGCTAGATACTTTTTTGGATTTTAAAAATAAAGGGAAAGCTATTAAATGATTATATTATATTCAAAGTAAAAACCTTCTCATGACTTTATCTTCAAAATGCTACTCATCTTGCAAAGGCTAGTGAGGTAACTGTTTTCATCTTTGTTTAGCACGAGTGTAGTCAAGAAATATGGTGTAGATTTTCTCCATTTTCAATCAACTTTAAGTGTCGCAACTATTTTTTTAGAGTTTTTTCATCTAAACTCTTGTATGGCAAGAGACAAAAAATAAAGATTCTTTTTGGAGAATTGGTTTATTGGCAATCATATTAGTCCCTTACCTAAATCATAATGCTATCTTTTTCGAGGACATCCCATTGAGTGATGGTGATTTACACTTTTACAGGATAACTTTAGTTTCCTTCTTGCATAGCCGACTTAAAACTCATAAGCATTTTGCAACTTAAGTTTCGATACAATTACATTGTTTTAATAAAATTCATTTTGTAAATAAGAAAGTAGATAAATATTTTAGTAATTTGATGTTGTGCTTGAATAATTTAATAAGATAATAGTAGTTCTTACTCACTCAACTGCGTAGAATAATTAAAAAGAGAAACAATGTATCAGAGGTCAAACCTGGGAGGAAAACAAGGGGCCACAAAGTCGTAAATATCACCAAGCTCTTTTTCAATCTATAACGTAAGAAACCAAAATTAAAGAAATTTTACGAAACTAAAAATGTAAAACTATGATTGAAAAAAATTTGTGGTAAATTTTAATTGAATATTACGAAATAATAAAAAGTTAACAGTACAAATCCACTGTATACCAGTTTTTATATCACATAATCACATTGCAATGCTATATTTTCAATCAAATTCTGACAATCATAACATAAAACACAAAGTGCAAAGCAAAGTAAATGAATGAAACAAGAACACAAAAGGCAAAGCATAATTCGTGAATGAAATTAAAAGTATCTACCAGCCGAGCTTCATCTAGACCTGCTTTAAGGTCCTCAAACAGAAGCTGAAAAAAAAGGATCATCAAAAAAAAAAAAAAAAAATTTAGATACAAATCTTAATAAATTAGAAAGAAACTATGGCAAACTACCTTTGTTAGAAGCTTATTAAATCTTCCCTCAACTGCTTTTCTTATTTGTTCATAGCACTTGTCTTTATACCTTTTTCTTTGAGTCTCCACCTTTTGCTGAGTTAAATTTCCAGAAGAAGCTACAACTGAGGTTGATTTTCTGTAGAGTATTAAAAAAAAGCTGGATTTGGACATCGACCATAATGTTTATTCAATCAAAGTTTATTTAATGTGCGTGTCACATTCTTATTTTTAATTCAAGAGCAACTATAATTGTTACACCAAGAAATCATGGTCCAATGCAAAAGTCCAATGTGAAACAAATGCACAATCATCATAATTACCTAAAATCTTTAAGAGGATTAGCTGTCCAGGACATTGCACCACCGCCCTCAGCCTCAACTGCTTCCTCAGCAAGTTGTTGATCCAGTATTTCTTGCATTTCAACCACCCTATGAATATTGCATCAACGTTAAAGTTAGCGCAACATCAAGAATCCATTTTTTTTTTTTTTTAAAGAAGTCTGAAAAGTAAAAAAAATGAAAATAATGATATAAGCTACATTGCTCTCAAATCTATCAATACATGACAAGGATAGCCACAAAAATAAAACATGTCTGAAAAAAAAAAGAAAATCAATAAATTCGTAACATCAAACAATAGCAGTATGAGTGATGATTATAATTTAAGAAGAACATACCTTATTGCACGAACCAATGTTTGTGGGCTGAAAAGGTTTAATAAACGTTGATCAGATCCAAATAAGCAAGCAACTAATCAAATCTCACCAAAAAAATTATGTAAATGATATTAAAATTTACAAGGCATTTGATTTTCTTTTAAAAAAATGGCAAAGCCGGTAATGGGTTTGAGTGGGTAGAAAGTGCATCTTTTGGACACAACTTCTTGCTTCTATTTGAAACACAAGCGAATCTTCTATATTTAGTAGTTATTTCTCAGCAAAAAAAAAAACTTTCCAATAAATCTCTCATTTACATTTCTGTTAAGATATACTAAGTTCAAACACTTTACTACATTTTGGATTATTTATTCCAAACCCAAAAGTAGGTAAAATCAAACAAATTTACTGAGAGAATTAGTGGATGGAGAGGAAGAATCAATTATTAACAAACTCAATATTATTAAAAAACGATTCTAAACTTCCAATTCCAATCCCATAAAGAGGCAAATGGAAATTAAAGAGTATAAGCCCCAACTCCACAAAGTGAACCAGAGGTGTAACTAAAGGAACAGTGATGCCTTGTCTAGGAAAATAAATAGATAAGTTACTCAATAATTTAAAAGGAAAAAAAACAAAAAGAATACCTCTCTTTAGATAGTTTATAGAAGTTTGACACATGACCCCATAATGTTATCTCAAATGACTCCCAGGTTCGATCAACGTCTTCAAAATATTCTCTTGTACATAAAATAATTGAATACATTAAATAGCATAATAATAAGCTGGAAATAATAAAAAACTATACTACATCGAACAAGCACCTTAGTCTTGAAATTTCCTCTTCATGAGATGCAGCAGCTGCTAAAACAAACCTCCGCTTCCCATCAAGGGCTGTTAATCTCTATGATAGTCGAAAAATAGTGAAGAAAACAAACTACTTTACAAACTATATCACACACAGTGTGTGTGTTGTGACGCATTTCATAAAATCAGTAAACAAAACTTTACCTCGTAAGTGCTTATGAATTCTTTATTATCATATAGAGAATCTTGTGCCTCAGCTGCTTCGACAGAAATAGATATCAAACCCTCAACATCCTATCCAAGATCAAAGTTAGCTGGATAGCAAGTATTAAGATTTGCACAGGATAAAAAGTTAGGAAGTACTGTCCGCAATGTCTCTGATCATAGAGATTACAAAATATCTACTGATACAAATGGCATTAGCCTTTCTTCTCACAGAAAGAGATAAAACAAGAACCAAGCTGCTGTTAGTGATCAATTAATTTTAAGTCTACCACTGTTACATGAACACTATTTGATTGAAAAACAAAATATATAAAGTTAATTATAAAACACATAACAAGAAACAACAACATCAAGCACACCTTCAAGGTTGTATTTAGATTATCCCTTGCATTGCTAAGGAGCTTTATTTGATCATGATTTTCGATAAGTGTGTGGCATTGTTGGCATAGCCTGGCGAACAAGGCAATCACATTAACTACCATCTAAAAATGAACAATTGGAGAGGAGCAATTACATATATGTTTGTCAAATAACATTGAATGTAGATTACACGCCAACTTGTCTCGATCAAGACATACTTCTCAATGTAAAGGAAGTTATCGCAAAATTTGTTTATTTTCTTCTCTGACAAAGAAAGTGACTCCAGCCCAGCTTGAGTTTCTTCCACCTGCATTCATAAATAAATAAATAAATGACAAAAAGGAAATTGGTCATATCATTATTCACCTCTAAACCAACTTTATAGGTGTTCATGCTGCTGTCTTATCCTTATTCAGCCTCCATTTTTATTATGTGGGAGAAGTATATGCTCTTATTTTGGAAGAATTAAAATCGTAAATTATGTCCATTTTTCATCAGTAACTTTCCAAGAGATCTATTAGGTCTTCGGATTATTTTCAGAGGTGAAATCTGGCGAAACTATTTAAAGTATATAGGTGTTTCTCAAGTATCAATAATTCTCTCTTTTAAATTGACATATTTTAAAGTCATTGCAGATTCAAATGCAACATGGAAACATATGTGCTACAGACAGTTGTTAACTGAAAAAAGAAAATAAATTATGTTGGACATTTTCACAAGATCTTCAAGTTTTATTTTAAAGAACTGGTGTGTAGGTCATTTTGGGCCCATATGTGAGACATAGGCCTCTGTAACTCTAATAGAAATCAAATAGTTTGGACCGGAAAAATTAAGATCAATCACTAAGAATGAATATGGAAAAAATATCCCTATTGCACAATTGAGGTTCGAGTTTTACATAAATACCTGTTCCACAACCATTGCACTCAGCTGTGCATCATTTGCCTACAAAATAACATATGCTAGAGTGAATAGCAACTAAATAAAATTTAAATTGCATATCCTGATATTCTATAAGAAATTCTAGGTGTCAAGTTTCATAAACAAGGTTAAATTTAATTTACATATACAGAGTAAAACACGAATGAATTTGATGGAAGATATGACTAAGCCTAACAGAAAATAACTAATCATAAAAAAAAAAAAACTCCAGCATCTACTAATTCAATCATATTTATTGCTTGCACCGACTGGTAACTTTTGCATAATGTAACAACTCATGTAAGATACATTTTTTGGCATTATCTTTTGTTGTATTGAAATTGGCAACATTGTACTGGTCTTGGTTTTCGAAATATATAGGCATGAGTGATTTTCGATCAGAGTCATCTGTCTAAATGAGGAGATGTTGGACTGGAGAACTAGAAGCAGCCAGCGGGTGCTAAGCATGTTCCCCACTGCTTTTTTTTCCTTTGGTTCCGGTGGCAGAGAACAAGTGGGATATGGTAATTTTAAGGAGGATAAACTAGACATTGTGGCAGAAAACGTGTTTATAATATAACAAAAGGGAAGCCATTTAACTGAAAACTTAAGCATCAATGAATCATTAACTTAAGATAAGTAAATAAGCAAATTCCTAAATAGTTCAACCAAGTTTTTCAAGTATGATAGGTAACAATACACTCATGGAATTCATAAAAATGGCAATGTATTGGTAAATCAAGACATTGAGTATAATGATTTGTAGACTCCATGTTCAAACGTAACAGTCTCATTTGCAGCATATCAATTCAAACTTCCAACTTCTCGTTGTTCTCTCATCGGGCATTCTCATAATCTTAGCGATTACTTTAAAATAGAGGTAGGAAGCAACAGAGTTCTACAAATATGCGTTTTCCAACCAGACTTCAATAATTGAAGAACGGTCTCAAAGAATTAGAGAATTCACCAGCCGCATTAAAACTAGCATTATAACGGGACCGACGAAAAACAGTAACAAAACACATCCTCACAAATGTAAAAATCAATCCTCGTCAAAGTCGGTTCAGGAGAGTGTTCAACAGATAAAAATTAAAACGGTAGAAATCATAGAAATAATGAGTTGAACTCGCACCTTTTGGCGAGTAAGGTAATCTGCCTTGATCGAAGCAATAGATTGCAGATGGTCGGGAAATGATAAGAGCTTTACAACCTCGCGAATAGAAGCTTCCTTGGCCTCGACCCCAAGACCCTCAACCATCATCTTGAACAGAAAACTAGCAGGCGAGGCCAAGGAACGGAGAGAGAGAAGAGGAAAACTATCGAAATTTCTCAAAAGACGAAATTCGATCGGTGGAAGTTGGTGCTAAAATCACGCAGACCGTTCCCAACGGGCGTTTCCCTTGCCTAGTTAAATAATAATTAAATAAATAAATAATAAATTATCAATGCATTCTTTATTTATCCAAAGTAGATTAGCCCTCTCTCTCTCTATCTAAACCCTAATTTAACAAGGCTTAGGTAAAATCTCAAACTTCATTTAAACTAAGGAGTTAGTCGTAACAAGTTATTCGAATTTTAAAAGTTATCAATTGATGACTTGAACTTACAATAATTTCAACTCACAACGTATTGTTACGATGTTTACTGATTTAACAATGTTTGTTAATTTGGTAAACATATTTCTTTGATTTTTTTAACTTAAGGGATTTGCAAAAAAATTATAAAAAAAATGATCGCGATAAATTTTTTTATTTTATTTTTTATATTTTTCTCTTGAATTCTTTTTCGTGAAAACACAGAGGAAGACTTTAATTAGAAATCGTAGTAAACCCGATATTTACTTGAAATAAGACATTGTTAATCAAAATATCTATAAAATAAAATACTGCAAAGCTCATATAATATATAATTTAATCAAAACGTGCAATATACATAATAAACATTTTTACACAGTATCATTTAACAAAACTAAACTTTTAAAACACAACATTGTTCAAAGGTAAACACTCCAAAATACTTCAAATGTACATCTTGACATCTCAGCGGTCGGCACTTAACGATTCAAGTTTCCCGTACCGAATTCGCCTCCTCCACGCCATGATTGTTACATCGAACAAGGAGGGCTAACTCTCTCACCTTCATTTTCACCTTCACATTACAAAGTATAACCTATGAGCCTAAAGCTCAGTAAGTAATCGAATGAGCCTATATGCCTAACATGAACGTGATGTTTCTTGAAAAACATGCACATTCATTTCGTTATTTATTGTTTGTCTTGACTTAACTTGACATGTGTGGGCGTTACATCGTATGAAAGTGAATAGGCACCATATGGCCTCCATGAGGCAGCCAATTTCACCTTCTCTCATAACTTGATCTTCAGTTTACATACATTTATGCATTGGATAATGAATGTGTCATATCACCTTCATCATCGGTTGAGTGACATTTTAAAAACATGCATGAGAAAATATTTTTGTATCTTTCATAAAACATGATGCATGGACATGATTCATACATATGCATGACATGGTACATAACTTAAGTGCAAGCAACATATTATATCAAACATCTCTCAAGTTAACCGTAATAAACATTTATAGTAAACTTGACTTAACTTAACTCTTGACTTATAATAATACATAAACATCAAACAATATCAGTCAAGCTCCAATCAAACCCAAAGCACTTAGGTCAGTGTACGGTGCGATACACCCCAATAGAATATCATCAATAATATTATCATAAAAAAAACAATTCCTAAGACATTTTTTACTTAATTGATAGCTAAGTAATCAAACACATCAATCTTATGTCCTATCCTTTGTGATGTAGTCCCACGAGGGCCAAACACATGCATGTATTACTTACCTTAGGTTCTTTGCTTCAATGAAAATCAATTGCATTTCATTAGAAGACACGAAAATCAATTGATCACCTGAACATCATGTAAAACGCAGAACTACAAAACTTCTCCAAACATTCCAGAATTTAAATATTTATCTTTACAGCCACTAACAAATTTCATAACTTTTTCTTTACATATTTCATTATAGTACTTAAAGTGGCTACCTCTCTATTAGGATGTCTGTTACATTTTGTCAGAAGACATAAACTCCAATAAACCAACAGAACATTCTCAAAACAATGCAACTATAAAACTGGGCAGAGAACATTTTCGGATAACTGTTTCTGTTCAAAGAGTAACTTCCAAATTAGATAACTTAATCTGACAATCTGTACAACTCCAATTTTAGTAAATCGAATGGTATTATCTTTTTTTACTTGTCTACTACAATTTTGTAGAAGGCAATATAATCAGAAAACCATCACAACAATTCAGAATTTCCAAAATCCTAGAACCTGTCTAGATTTTTTTTTTTTTTTTTT
>QAOC01016994.1:418484-538625 GCA_003255005.1 Begonia fuchsioides
TTTTTTTTTTTTTTTTGAATAACTTTGCATAAGATTCAAAATAATACACAATTTCAAATCTTATTCTGCTTCGAATTGAAATTGCATCTTCTATAGCTAAATTAAATACCTTATGATGTGTAGAATTTTGGTGGAACTTTTTTCCTTGCTGAGTTTTTTTCTCTTTCTTCACTGATTACTAGAGATAGTGCACAAAACACTCAATTGTTTTGCACAAGTGTTGTCAATTCTTCCAATTCACTTCTTGAGCTCTTTGAATGAGAGAAAACCAGAGGAGAAGAAGAGGATTTTGTGGTCTCTTTATAATGTAAAAGTCTCTTTCATAATAAACAAAAGAGAGAGAAAGAATGTGGTGGGGTAAAGCTTAAAAAGCATGAGATGTCATTTTTTATAAATTTTTAATTTATTTAACATTTGTCTTATTTCTTCAATTAAACTTCGACACTTCATAAGAAAATCCAAATCATCTTTCATAAATTCAAATCGATTAGCGATTTTCCATAACTTTCAAACAACACTCATTAACATAATGCATCACATTAAACAAACTTTACACTTAACTATCCTATAAACTTATACATAAAATGATGGTTTTTACATTACTTGTGATGATCTACTATGCAGCGGGAATGACAATCTAATATTATGTCGATTGTGGAGGATTTTATTCATACTAGTAGAAGTATCCTAATCTCATATTTTTTTAGAAAGTAAAAATTATGATGTTTATAATAATATTTCTTATCAGTCTCTAGTACAACACATTTTGTGCTATTAACTCAGCCACAAAACTGTATGGGCCCCGACATAATATTTTGACCTAATATTATGGGCTCCGGGATGGACCATCCCATGCATCTCCATGGATATAACTTCTAAGTTGTCGGATTTGTATTCGTGAACTTTAATAAATCCACAGATCCTAAGAATTATAATCATGTCGACCCTCCTCATAGAAACACAGTTACTGTTCCTATAAATGGCTGGATTTCAGTCAGGTTTACCGCAAACAATCCAGGTAACTTATATTCCATTTTCCTGCCAATGTGAAAAAATAAATCCAAAAAAAACCAGAGAAAATATAAAAAATATACATATTAATGATTTTATTTGATGGGTAGGAGTGTGGTTCATGCACTGCCATTTGGAGAAAAGACGTTACCTCATCCACCAGACATGCCTCCCTGTTGAATTTAACACCCAAATAATAAAACATTATTGTGATTTTTGGTATGTGTATTGTCATGAATTGATATGTTGGGGAGAGAAATGTATATCCTAATAAGGGAACCCATCGTTTGATTTGTCCATGTTTCTCTAGTTTGAAGTGGAAATTGAAAAATCCTATCTACTTTTGCAAAATAAATTTACTTCAAGTCTCAGAACATCCAACTTCATATAGTTCATTTAAATTCACAGTTCCTAAGATCGGATTTGAAATTAACCAGACAGAAAACCAGCAACCCAAACTCAGATCAACTGTGAACAACAGATAGCATGCAAACATGGAGGATCAAACATCAAAAGAGACATAAAAAATGGATAAAAAACTAACCACACTTGTTTGGCGATACCTTATGCAATGATACTCTGTTCATGAGAAGATCAAAAGATCAAAATTTTCCAATTTCGATAGGCTGACAACCTTTGTTGATCGAAGCCTTAACTGCATCCACTATTAGCTGTGTCTTCCAAACGATAAGAACCTCCTGAGGAAGATCTGTGGGGACTGTGTGTTTGCTAGGCAAAGGATCCCAGCCAGTTACAAGCTCTTTGAACCATGATTTGGAAGAAGCCGAAAACGAGGCCTTGTGCTCTTCAAATGGAATCACAAAATCATGAAGATGTAAAGTTCCATTTGTTCCAATTGCAGTTAAATCCATGGTCATATTTGATAAAAAGGAGCAGTGAAAGGTGGCAACCTTTCCATCTTCCCATTGTAACGAAGAACCACATGATAAAATGATCCCTTCTTCGTTAAGAACAGGCGATCCAAGTGCATGCACAGTTTTCGGCAGTTCATAGCCGGCTGCCCAGAGAATCGATCTGATGCAGTTCCATCCGATGTCTCCTAGAGCTCCATGAGAATCAAGATCTTGCTTTACACGAATATCGTTCTTGAGAAAATCCGAATCACCAGCAAATGGAAAAAAGCTGTGCAACTGCAGAATTTGAAAAAGCTCGAGGTTAGACCAAAGTGAACAAAAGTTGGTCAAACCAAAACATAAATTCCACCTTGATTGAGAGGGGCTCTTTCCCATGCCCCTCTCTTGCACTCTCTTTCTAATGGAAATGCCATATAATGGGAGCAGAGTATACATGTTTAAAATCCCCGGATCAAAAGTAGGCATCATAATCTATCGTCCAACTACTCATAAAACTTATCCCTTCATTACACATCTATCATGATCTTTTGTGCCAATATATGCTTTGACAGTAAAAGATATGATATATGCAAAGAATAGCATAAATAAATAAATAAACTATAAGAAAGAACTCCATCATACCAATTTTTTTAGGAGGAAAACAAGTTATCTGGAAAGAACACACGAACAACTAGGACCCACTAAAGATACGATCATTGGATAGATAAAAAATGTTAATGGGCACGTACAACCAAGACAAAAAATAGTATAGGAAATAAACTCATCTCTAAAAAGCTACAGCAACTCGTTCGTTAAGTGTGCAGTGGTGGTTAAGACACTGGCCTTGATTCTTGAAGCCAATTATGAAATGATTCCTAATTCATAAGCTTGCTCATCTTTCTAGAATCTTCGTCAAAATCATGGTATTAAAGTTAGAAATTACTGAGTACAAGTGACTGAGTACGAGGCATTATTATAAAAATAATAATTATTTCTATTTTAAAAAAAATCCCAATCAATCTTTTTTCATGCACAAGTTTAAGTTTTGATCGGATAATTTGTAGTGTTGGGTAGGGACGGGCAAAACCAGCTTGTACCTGCGTAAAATCAAATTTATTGATTTGGGTCAGTTTTGCCCAACAAAAAGATGGGTAACGATTTTAGACGGTTCAAAATAGCGGTTCAATACTTGGTTCATGATTTCGAGGGTCAAAAACTGGGTCAAAAACTGTGAAACCACATGTATAAAAATCGACTCATAATCAGTTAAAACCTAATCCAAAACAGGAAAAATTACAGAAATGAGTGACAACCCAGTGCAAATTCAAAATTGCTTCAGATACAATAAAATATATTATTTCACACCCGAACTGAACCATGGATTACCATTAGATTTGGACCGGTTACCGAAAATGTATCCAGTTAGCTAAAAGCAGGCTATATTGACCTCAAATGACGATAAATAGCATTTAATATTTAAATTCCAAGAATACCTGTATTTTAGAGATAATTTGACCACTACATCATTCAGCTATTTTGAACTAAAAAAATCGTAATCTGATTCGAAACCGTAGTGATGGAAGATTAGAAAGAAGAGTAAAAACAAATTTTGGGCTTCAGTTTTCGAAAATAGGTCAAATCGGGCCTAAGTTTTAAGAAAATAAAATTTGGACTCGTCGGACGCATAAAATCTTGTCTCATTCGTCCGATCATGCCTCACTCAGACACATTATTTCATCCGAGTGAGCCATGTTATGCGTCTGATAGGCCCCAAAAACTATAAATTCGCATTTTTTTCTTATTTTTTTATCTTTCTGAAATCGTAGTAAAACTCTGCCAAAATTTTCATTTTTTTGCAAAAAATTAATTTCGGTCGTGGAAAACGTATTAGAATCGTTGGACAGCATCGCGACGTTAGAGACCTTCCTCGGGTTCTTGATTCACCGTTGTCGGTAGATGTCCGTCGTAGCGAATATCATTCCATTGCAAACGAGAAGATGTTTAACGAAGTCTTCTCAGTACGGTCGGTCATACCTCACAGACCAATTGTATTCGCAGCATTTGATGGCTTGAAGATTCGGCAGATGGCTGCTGACATCGGTTTGGTCAGTATGTTTGGTTATTAGGCTCATCAGCGGAGCGATTAGTGCGGTTGTTTTACCCAAACCTCGTGGTATCTGCGGGCAACGGTAATTCAATGACATTTATGTTTGGGGCGAGATATGGTGATTACACCGGAGCACATCAACCGAATTATTGATTATTCAGATGAGTCTGAGGATGGCCAATGCGAGATTTATTACAACTCTGCTCATGCTGCACCTTGTATTGTCCAGGTGGCCGGATTATCATTTTTTAGGCAAATTCGGGCATCAGATAGTCGATTAGATTTTTTGATGAAGCCGAAAGCGAACGAGCTTAACGTGGTACCACGGGTGATCCAGAACATGGTATCTCACACGATTCTTCATAGGGACGGACATCGCGAGCTGGTAACTCATATGGACTTATATATTATGTATTGTCTTTATACTGGAACCCGGATCAACCGAGATATTTAATTTTGCGTCATATGGGTGAGATTCATAAGGGGGTTAAGAAAAATCTTTCGTACGAAGTTTTGATTATAAAACTCATTTTCATACTGTGTGGAGTGATTCCTCGTGGCGAGGTGATGAAGGCGCCCCAGGCCCATGATGCTTCCGATTGTCGTCAACTTGGGATGATGAGTTTGATAGAGTTGGGCGATACGTGGGTCGACATGAGAGACACATCAGTCACCCGGATGCACTTCGATCCGGATGTTGATCTTTCCTCTCATAATGATCTATTGGATTTTACGTAGATGCTCACTCCTCCATATGCTGACATGGCGGAGCCGTCTTTTGGTCAGATGTCAGGACCTTTCGACCCTTTTGTTAGTCAGATGCCACAACCCTCGTATCATGAGTCAACGTTGACTTTTATGATGGAGCAGATGAACCTGTTTCATATCATGCTGATATAGCGAATGAACTGTTATCATTCTGCACAGATGCAGCAGATGGACAGTTATGATGCCGCGCAAATGCAGTGGATAGACATAATTGAGCACACAGTGGACGAGATGCGACGAACACTGGATACGGCCGAGATTTTTTGAGTTTCTCCTTTTGACAAGGATCCTCCACAGCCCGTTCCAAATTGTGGTAATTTTTAGTTACTTTTTTATTATTATTGTACTTTTTTTTTGTTATGTTATTATTGTATTTTCAATTTGTAACGAACATGTTTTGTCTTCAACATTATAATACATTTATAATACTATCGACTCATCCATCTTGGTCAGGCTGGCCACCTTCTACGAGGTTCTGGATTTTGGACGGGTTCCGACACTGATTCGCGTAGATTATTTTGTGACTCTTGTGTGCCTACGTTGAAGCTCATGAATATGTCTTCCTCAGCGGCAGATCGTCGAGCGTCTAAGGTGGAGGCTCTTCCGAGACATGATTTCTTATTATGCTCACTCCTACCGCATGTACCACATGGCACGATGCCAGTTCTTCGACTCATAGAAGTGCTGCTACGTTGTGTCTCATTGACGTCTTTTATTCTTTTCTTCTTTGGTCGACCAGGTCTGCGCCTAACTGATGGTGGTATCAATGTACCATATCTTCCCGAATTTGACGGTCACATCTCACGTTCAGCAATCAGTGCAATGTAGTATGAATACATTCTTAGGTACGTCTCCCGATGATAGTATTGGTGTACGTATTGATCGATTGGCGCGCGCATCCACTGCATAGCGGATATAGCATAGACACACGGAATCCTTGTCAGTTCTCATCTATAACAGTTGCGAGTCTCATTTCTCATATTGACGATAAATTGTCTTTTGTCATTGCTAACTTTATACGTGACATTTCTTGAAAACACAGCACTCTAATTCTTTGCCTTGCGGGTCGTTTGATTTAAGATTTTCCTTTTTCTTGGGTATAACATACTTGAACTTTGAAGCATCGTCTCGTGTCTTTTCACAATACGAACAGCTATAGATTTACGTATCATTTCTAACATTGTGATTATGTGTTTGTCTCTAGTTGCGAGAATAACGTTGTTGAATGTCTCGCTAAGATTATTAAAACTCATTTAACATTTTGAGTTCGACTAGAAGGCATGTGTTGTCCATGTGTCTTTCGAAATAGTTCTTAAATATTCAGTAGCCAACGGGTTATGACGGTGCAACCGTATCCTATAGCATTCAAACTCGGATTCGGTCGAGGCATGTGAAGCGTTCCATAGATACTATTTGTATACTTGTCCACAAAAACTTTTCTGGAAATTAGCATATAGATGTCTGAGACAAAATCTATGCTCTACATCACCAAGCTTCTCTTGCACTGCATTGACAAGTCCCTTCTGTCTGTCTGATATTACAGTCCACCCAAACTCGTTTGAACTTTTAACATCGTGTCGTAGCTATTCGAGAAACCAACTCCATGAATCTCTGCACTCCGACTCCACTACTGCATATGCAATAGGATAGAGTCCATTGTCAGAGTCAATACCGACGGCCGTTAGAAGATTGTCAGGACACGCACCTTTCATGTGACAATCATCCAAGCATAAGACTGGTCTGACGAATTCGACAATTGTCCTCACGCATGCAAAAAGATACACATATATTCGTTCAAATTTCAGACAACTCCTTCACCTGTGTCGTACAGTAATTTGGCTTGGATGTCGATTCTACTACTAGGGTTGGACCTCAGGAGCTCATCTTCATATTGTCGAAGAAATTAAAATTGTTCTTCGCCAAAGCCTTCATTCAAACGTCGCGCTTTTAGGCGACTGTTAATTGCAATACCTGAAGTTATGATAACATTGTGATCTTTACGTATCTTCTCCATTATAGATGAGATTTCTCACATAGCCTGACTCTTGAACCTGTCAAGATATGTGCCCGCCACCCATTTTTCCGATGCACGTCGATTTTCCAATACTCGAGCGCAAGCATGAGTATCAACGAAAGTTTTAATTTGGATTGTTTATTCCCCATGCATCTTTGAATCATGAAGGCGTCATGGACATCCCTCTACACATATTGCTATTAGTCTCTTTGGATCGCTTCTTTTGAAAGTGATCTCATATCCATTTGATAATGCATTATTCGTTATTTCATCTTTCAAATCTATAAACAGACAGGTACCTTTTACCAAGATAAAGTTCGCTCTCGGCCACCGCTGGCAAGCTCAAAACTTCGGTTGTATCTTACTCTCTGATTTAGGTAGCGTAGTCAAAGCCATCATATTTGGCTCATCTGAGGAAGATTGAACATCTACATCATATCCACAGTCAAAAGGTTGCAAATGAGAGACATATGTATTAGGTTCGTAACCCAAATCTATATTTGCTTCACTTTCTCCTACTTCATCTTCGTCGCTTCTAACCACACATTGCTCGAGCTACCAGCCATTATAGCAGATATAGAACTGTTTTTCGAATGTGTGATTTTGCATGAGAAAGAAGGTCGAATTTATAGTTTTTCGGGCTATCGGATGTAAAACTTGTCTCGCTCGGACGAACGATGCATCCGAGTGAGGCACGGATCAGACGAAAGAGGCAATGATTGGACGAATGAGGCAAGATTTTATGCGTCTGACGAGCTTAATTTTTGTTTTTCGAAAATTCAGGATCGATTGGACTTATTTTTCAAAAACTCATGCACAAAATTTGTTTTTACTCTAGAAAGAAACCTACCGACTTGAGCTGCCCAAATCGCTGCGAATCGGCGAGGAAGTCTTTCATCTTGGCTGTGCGAGGATGGTGCATCCACATAGTCCCATCCATAAACTGAACTCCAACTCCGCTGCTACGTTGAGCGCAACAAGCTTCTCAAGAAGCAAATGCTTCTTCTTCTGAGCGCAGGCAGGTGTAGACTGGTAGGGAACGGAACATAAACAGTTTCGACTTCAGGATCGTCGAGTACGGCTTCGTAAGAGCCGTAGATCTTGACCTCGGGCGAGAATCCATTATCGACGGCGTATTTGGTCGCCTTTTCGATGGAGCGGCTTCCGATTGATGCTAAAGTAGCGTTAGGAGCAAGAGTAATGGCCCGAGATAACTTCTGCGCAATTTCGGCACAACCAATAATCCCGAATCGGATCTTCGTGTCCGCCATTTCTGCGCTCGATAGTGAGAAGATAGCCATGGAAGTCTATTTCGCTTTCCAACTCAAAATCTTGAATTCTCTTTTGTGATAGAATTATATCGGTTAGGAGTCTGCGTCTGGCTATTGAAACCAGTGGACACGGAGCACTCAAGGAGAATCACTGGCAAGGTAGCAGGGACGATGCGCTTACGTCATGGTATTCCATGCCAATGTGGCCGTGAGGATGTTGGGTGGGACCGGCGGTACGGGTATTAGGTGGGTGGGGTTATGAAATTAGGTCCTAATATAATGAGTATGAGTTAAGAAATTCAAATTCAGTTTTATAAATTAAAACTCACATATTATCAATTTAAATAAACTAAAATTCAATTATTTTTTAAAAAAATTATAAAATTAAATTTGAACTCAAACTAATCGTAAAATCGACAAGAACTAAATTTGACCCAAAATTTCATGTTAGTTTCAATTTAGATTCAAATTTATTTTCTGTCACTCAGAGTGGGGACTTGAATTTATTACCATATTTCAAATTTATTATTTTGTTAGATAGTTTTGAAATTTGTTGAACTAAAATACTCATATTCTAGAGTTGAAAATGAATTTATTTATATAATTAGAGGTAAAAGACTTACTAACGGTCAAGGCGTTGGGCAAAGAAAGGTTAATGTTCTATTTATATGTCAATTAATTAATCATTAAAGAAGAATAGATGGACGATTAGGAAAATTTTGGATTTTCAATTATTTTTTATTAAATAATGATTTATTTAGTTTTCATAAATCAATGACCGGACCAATTCTAGTGAGTTAACATTGCATCGGGAATCCATTATTGGCGGTGAATTTGGTTGCCTTTTTCAATGGAACGGCTTCCAAAAGCTGCTAAGGTGGCATGGCCCGAGATACCTTGGGAACGCTATCGGATCCTCGTCTCCTCCATTTCTGCGCGCGAGAGTGACTCTGTCGCAGATGGAGAAGACGATTAATCATTGGATTGGTTAATTTGATCATCTCATTTGAAGGTGGAAGAAGCTTCATAGAAAAGGCAATCTCATAGAAACAACATTTTGACAGTAAACGGACAATATCCAGGACAGACAGACCGACTCATAGACAGGAGATCGGATCTTCGTCTCCTCCATTTCTGCTCGCGAGAGTGCGAAGGTAGAAACAAACACTGTCGCAGATGGAGAAGACGATTAGTCATTGGATTTGTTAATTTGATTATCGATTTGAAGGTGAAAGACGCTTCATAGAAAAGGCAATCTCATAGAAACAACATTTCGACAGTAAATGCACAATTTCCAGAACTGACAGACCATTTATTCAAGAAAAGAAGAAACTATTCATGTCGCATTTCATAACAAGGGAAGAAATAACACCGAAAATGCTTAGTTGCGAGAGCAGCCAGGTTGATTCACGGCTAGGTCCTTCAGCTCCAGGAGCAGTGCTTGGTTTCTCTTCTCCAAATCCTCGACGGACTCCGTGGTTGCGGCAAGAACGCGCTCTTCTTCCTCTGCAATATCCAAATTTTGTTCACTCGCCAGAAATTCCTTGAGAAGGTTCATCTCCTGTTTCATTTCAACAAGCACTTGCTCCATTTCATTTGCAATTTCAGAAACCCTGTTTGCTGCATTCTTCTCCATTTCTTTTGTCTCAATTTGATGAAGACAGCCCCTATTTATATAGCTAATGCAAAGAAATATGAATTTCATGATTATCAATCACGCTCCTTGCATGGTCAATGCAATATGAACTGCATGTTAATAGGACCTTTTCATCCCAACGATGTGACTCGGTGGCAGAGCAAGTCTGAATTTTGATTTACCAGATTTAAAACATTATTTTATTCGATAACTTTTTACCTAAAACATCTCATTCTCCTCTCTACTTTCACTCGTTCATCAAACAATAATTGTTGTTATTATAGTATTTGCTAACGCATCAAATACTAACTAAGACAAACCATCACACACAGTAGCAAATTTCTTTTCACATGTGCCTGACAAAACACACTGTGTGATGGATTTTGGTCAAGTGTGTCATGTTAAGAATTGATTATGGTCCTGTGTGTTCGACGCAAACAAAAAAGAGTTTTACATGGGTTTTGATAAACTATCAGGATATTTGGAGATAATAAACAAATATGCTAGTTGTTTATTAACTATTACACTGTTAATCTCTAGGATAACCAAAAATAGAAAAGTGAGGAAACAACATCACACACACAGGGGCATGATGCCCACTTGTCCAGTAAACAAAGCCTTTCCTCATGAGTGCTTATGAGTTCCTTATCATTAGATAGAGAGCATCACGCCATCATTATCCTCAACATCCTATCGAAGATCAAAGTAAGCTGGAAGAAAAAACTGTGGTTAATATCTGTTACAGTACATTTCACAAATATTATCACACCCCGTAAAAATTTACTTAAAAATGTTCTTCTTGAATTTTTTTTTTTGTGAAAACACAGCAGAAAACTTTAATTAGAAATCGTAATAAACCCGACATTTACTTGAAATAAGACATTGTTAATCAATTTATCTATCAAATAAAATACTGTAAAGCTCATAACATATAGTTTAATCAAAATGTGTAATATACATAATAAACATCTTTACACAACATCATTTAACAAAACTAAACTTTTAGAAACATCATTGTTCAAAGGTAAACACTCTAAAATACTTCAAATATACATCTTGACATCCCCACCGGTCGGTACTTAACGATTCAAGCTTCCCGCACCGAATTCGCCCCCTCCACGTCATGATCGTTACATCAAACAGGGAGGGCTAAGTCCCTCACCTTTATCATCATCACCTACATCACAAAATATAACCTATGAGCCTAAAGCTCATAGGTTATGATAATACATAAACATCAAACAATGTTAATCAAGCACCAATCAAGCATCAATCAAACCCAAAGCACTTGGGTCGGTGTACGGTGTGATACACTCCAACAGAATATCATCAATAATATTATCGTAAAAACAACAACGCCTAAGACATTCTTACTTAATGGATATCTAAGTAATCAAACACATCATCCTTATGTCCTATCCTTTGTGATGTAGTCCCACAATGACCAAACACATGCAAAGATTACTTACTTGGATTCCTTAGCTTTAGCTTGCTATTCTGAATCCTTAATGATCCAATTAGCTTGTTTATAGAACTTAACATTATAAAATAAAACAATATAAGTCAAACTCGGAATACCTTGTTTCACTAGAAACTTGTGGCATCCATAACTTAATCGACAGAACTCTGATCAAAACACCTAATGTACCAATTTTCAACCTTGAAGTGTTGGCTATACTTAGAGACGGCAATCGAGCCGGCTCGAGCGAGCCGAGTCTGTCGAGCTTTTTGAGCCGAGTCGGCTCGAGCTTTTTTCCCAAAATTTTGGCTCGGTCGGCTCGTGAGCCTCGAGCCTGTTCGAGCCGATCCCGAGCCGAGCCAAACAAGCCAAACATACGTAAAAATATTTATTATTTGTAAAATAATTACATATCATTGAAATTAAATTGTATTATAAAAAGTACAAGTGTAAAAAATTATATATAAAAAAATTACAAGTGTAAGAAATTAAATATAGAAAAATACGAGTGTAAAAATTACGTAAAGTTACACTTTAGAAGTTAATAATTTTTGAATTCTAAATTTTTGAATTCCTCCGTTAATTTATCCTCACTTTGTTGGTTTCTTGAAACTACATTGCTCTAATCCTTCAAGCATATCAACGCCTCTGCGAGATCCGGTGCAAGATTTCCTCGTTGATCGTCAAACACTCGTCCACCTGCAATAAAAGCATATTCATAAGCTACAGTAGAAACTTGAGGGGTTAGTAAATCACGTGACATTTTAGAAAGAATCGGATACACGACCGCATTATTTTTCCACCAACTCAAAATATCAAATGCATCATCACGAGGAAGTTGATAATGAGTGTCTAAATAAATATTGAGTTCATTCTTATCGGAACCATAAGAATGTACATCGCTATCAATTTCTTCATCAATGACATCTATACAATTAATTGGTTGTCCAAAACAGGAACTACCACTAGAAGTAGAAGCAATATTAGACGAATGATATGAATGAGAAGTACTATATTTATGTTAGTAAGAAGAAAATAAACTAGAAATATCACTTCTTAATGAAGCTACCGAAACTACCGACATTAGCCCTAAGTTGCCGAAAATCATATCAAGCATCAATTTATAATATTTAAGTTTATATCTAGGATGCATAATGCAAGCAAATGCTTGTGTGCGTGACATTTTTTATAATGTCGACCAATTGGGAGTAGTAGATTCGTATGCATAGTATTTTGCACAATATTTGCATTGCGCCCTATTTTTTATTTTTCTCTCTATTTGTATTGTTTTCAATTCAAAATGTTTCCAAACATCCGACGTTTTTTATTTTTTAGATTTAGGTGAAGACGTGGATGCATGTGTGGATGTGTGACCCATAAAAAATGCAGGATTATTAGATTCAATTTCTTGAATGTCATATTTATCGGATGGAAACGATTGAAATTGTACGTAATGCGCATCCATATCGATGCAAATTAATAATGAAAAAAATTGTAAAGTGATATCGTTCACCAATTACTCGATGATACTTGTACGTGGTAATTGTTTGAATAATTCTACAATTACGAGTTCTGCAAAAAAAATAAATTAAGTAACAATACAAATTAACATTATCGAAAACTTCACAAATTAATTTTACTCGTACATCGATGAGTAATTGATAGTTGTTTGAATAACAATCAAATACATGAGAAAAATTCCTTAGTAAAGTGAAATTGAGAGTGTGAGAGCTTAAGAGAATTCGAGAGAAATCGGTGAAAATTTTCGGGACCCCTCCACTCCTTTTTATACTATCTAAAAATCTGGCCATTGGATTTACCAACGGTCAGATTTTTTATCTTTGGATGATCCAACGAATGAGGAGTCTGAGGAGAGGAGAGCCGCGAGCGAGGCCTGTGACCGAGAGGGGAGACGACGGCTGAGGGAGGGAGATCAAAAGCGGTCACGCCGACAACGCCTTGTCGACTGCGAGGCCGAGCGACAACCGGCTGCGGGAGGGGAGCGCCAGAGCCGGAGGAGGAGGGGGGATCGCCGATCCGGAGCCGGCTTGCTCGGATGCCGTC
The DNA here is from genome assembly GCA_003255005.1 of Begonia fuchsioides. Lineage (NCBI taxonomy): Eukaryota > Viridiplantae > Streptophyta > Magnoliopsida > Cucurbitales > Begoniaceae > Begonia > Begonia fuchsioides. Next base: position 431,669 of record QAOC01016994.1, read on the forward strand.
TCTAGTTATACTTCATTAAAAGACATCATAACCAATTTCTAACTCTAAGATTTTGTAAAACTTACATTCCAGATACTGGGTAACATGACTTATAATTTGTGTACTCATAAACTATCTTTACAATTTCATGCACGTCATTTCCATCACTTATAATCTAACTTAGAACAAAAGTATGTGCTGCTGAATAACAAACTATGTACCTCAAGGTTAAGTTCGTGGTCTTCCTTCCTTCTTGCATTTCTAACCCTTAAATACAAAAATTCTTGTACTAAACACTAAAACTTCATACTTTGATTTGAAACCCTAATTTTTCTCACACGAATTTGGAGAGGATTTAAGAGCTGCGAGAGAGAGAGCTGAGAGTCGTGATAGCTAATAGCTGAAGACTCCAACAAATTTTATCTCTTTGGACGGTGAAGAGTCATGTGGTTCAAGCATGATGTGTCACCATCCTTTTCACGTGGCACTTCCCTATTGGTCCATCCTTAATTAATCATTGATTAAATTTCTTAAAATTTCATTAAAAATTTAATATTTCGGCAATAAGGTGTCGACCTCTCATTCAAGATGTCGACCCTTAATAAAACCCGAAAGTTTCAAGGGGTGACCCCTTTTTAAATTTTCATAAATTTCGTTCCACAATTCGGATTTCAATAATTCAAAAACTCATCTTTTCCTTATTGAGTCTCGTGTAAATTTATAGAAGACTTAAACTTCAAATTATGAGCGTAACATAATTAAATATACTAAATACAGAACATCGCTCAAAATTCATTAATTCTATAGTCCGGTTTTCCTTTACTAACTTCAAATAAACATAAATTCCTCTCCCAAAGTCCAATAGAATTGATCTACCTATCAATCTTCTTATCTTGACGTCTACTACAACTTTGTAGAAGAACACTTTGCCAATTATGTTGTTTTAAGGCATGATATGATTGTAACACAGAAAATGTTATGTTACAAAATTCCAACCCAGTATTTGTTCCAACCTTTGGGTCTAAGACTCATAACTTTCTCTATACATTTTTAAATCAAGAAATTCTTATTGCTATAGTTTCATATGCTAATTTATTAAATTCCATTAGAATAAATTAACTTTATGTGAAGACCTTAAAACCTCAGAATTATGTAAATACCAATATTATTTTCGATTCGTCAATTTATTACTTCTAAGGTGTAATTTCGTCTCCATATTCATCTTTTCTTAGCTCATTTCATTCTTTAACCATAAAACAGTATATATTCGCATAATGTTATTATACATCAAAAAGTTGGGTGTTACAAATATGGCGTGATATAAATGGCTTCTAGCCTTTCTTCTCACACAACCGGATAAAACAAGAGTAACCACACTGCTTCTAGTGATCATTAAAGATTATGTTGTTAATACTTTTTTAAGGGTGATGTTTGTAGTGAAATCGAGTTTCAGGACCCATTTGTCATTGGAATTTGGAAACTGTCTCGTTTGAAAGACAACTTCCGATTGTTCTCGTTTGGCATACATTTGCATAGTCTAGACGTAGCAAGCAACAGAGTTGTACCAAACAGTCGTTGACAAACAGCCGAGAGAGACGTAGAAGCATTTTTAACATTCATCATAAGCATTAATGCTCAGTTACCCTTGATAACAAGACTGAAGCAAAACGGCCACAGCCCCACAAACACTTGCTCCAAATCCTAATCATTATTTGTCCACGGGGATTAGTTGCGAGAGTGGGCGACAGCGTGCACGATTAGGTCTTCTAGCTCCAATTTCAGCGCTCCGTTCCTCCTCTTCAAATCATCTACGGAATCCATGGCATCGCGAATGCGTTTTGCTCTGCATGCAGGATCCGGAGTTCTATTACCCTTGAAAATGGTTCTTACGCTCATTGAAAAGGTGGCTAGGGAAGTAAGCGACTTTTTCAGTTCAACAAGCAACTGATCTATTTCGGAAGCGATTTCAGAAATCCTTTTCGCTGTATCCAGGTCCATTTCTTTGATTTGAATTCGACGGACAAATCCAACGCAAGACGGCCCTCCATTTTATAGTGATAGATTGGCATGGTCAATGCAAAATGAATTGCATGACCCGCAACCACACTGGTTGTATGACTACAAATTTTCCGCATGCAGAACCGTTGCACCTAATAGACGATATGACTACCTTGTGAAGAAACGATAAGATCCCCAAGCTCCGCCCGTTAAGTGCAACGGCATTCTCATGAAGCAGATACTTCTTCTTTTGAGCTACGAGCCCCCGGTGCAGATTTAGAGTGGTAGGGAGCGGAACGTAAACAGCGTTGATGTCAGGATCGTCGAGTATGCTTTCATAAGAGCCGTAGATCTGGACCTAGCCGCGAACTTGGCTGTCTTTTTTATGGAAATGGAATGGCTTCCGTTAGCTGCTAAGGTCGCGTTAGTAGCAACGGTTGAGATTACGTACTCGTAAATGTATTTTAACAATTAAATAAATATTAATTATTATTATATTTTGTATATTTGATATATTTTATAAAGTTCATATAAAATTCATTGATTATTTATGCAAACTTTATATTAGCATATCTACTGATTATTTATGCAAACTTTATATTAGCATATCTATTGTAGATATGCAAAGATAAAATATAAAAAGAAAATAATTAAAACAAGTCCATGACTAATATTTAAAATACGGGATCTTCAAGTTAGTCATAAACATAGTTTATCTCATTGAGAATGTGTAGTCTTATCCCGACTATATATGTGGTGACATAATATAAATATATTTTATATAATTTGATTATATAGGACTTGACCAGATGAAATTATATTGTTCTGATAATTTCCGTTAAATATAAAACAATTAATTTTATCATAATGATGGTCATATATGTATGACTTAATTCATTGTATTTACTAGAGTCTTATTTTATTTTAATTTATTCTTTGATTTACTAGGTACAGTTTTGTCTTGAATACAATTCTCAAACCTTGTATTTTGGGAATGAATTAAACTAAATAGCTGGAAATTACTCGATACAATGAAATTCATTTTATAGATTCTCTTGTTTGTTGGTTCAGGAATCAAATAAATAGCGCGCAATTCATAATTGTTATGAATTAATTATTCAATTAAGAACTAATGGTAGTCAAGGATAAAGATGTAATATGAGAGCTTGGTGGATATAACCTAGCTCTACTACGAATCTAAATGGAGGTCAATACATGTGTAGTGACTATATCAATGGACATTACTTTTGTGTAAATATATTCTATAGTCTTTAAGAGTGCAACTCTAAGTATTTAGTGGAATTGCTTTAGAGTTAATAATTATGTTAATTAATATAAAGAGTTTATATTAATTAATAAAAATTATTAGAGCTTAAAACTATAGGTTCATCGGTCCCCTCTGACACTTTCTATCACTATTCAAATGATAGAAAAATGAACAAATGAGATTGAATAATTAATTGTGAATTAATTATTCAATGCACTCAATAATAAGTTTGTTATTTCATTAGATGAAAATAATTGAATAATTCGTTATTCGTTTAATTAACAAACTTATAAAGTTTATTTTTGAAAATTGTTTTCAACAAATATTTATTTAAGTTGATTACGTATATTCAATGATTGATTGAATATTGTAATTCAGTTTACATTTAAGAAATATTTAAAATGTTAAAATATATTACGAAATCAAATTCAGTTTAGATTCTGAAAATCAATTTGAATTTTGATAATATTTTAAGTGTTAAAATTTATTACGAAATCAATTCAATTTGAATTTTGAAAATCAGTTTAGATTTCGGAAATATTTTAAATGTTAAAATATTTGTAGTTTAGATTTTGGAAATATTTTAAATGTTAAAATATATTACGAAATCAAATTCAATTTGAATTTTAAAAAATAAGTTTAGATTTTGATAGTATTTTAAATGTTAAAATATATTACAAAATCAAATTCAGTTTAGAGTTTGAAATAGATTTCGATAATATTTTAAATGTTAAAATATGTTACGAAATCAAATTCAATCTTAATTTTAAAAAACAGTTTAGATTTTGTAAATATTTTAAATTTTAAATGAGAGATTTTTGTAACCGTTACGAAAATAATTCTTTTTAAAATTCAATCTCACAACTGACAATAGAAAAAAATGAAGAGTGAACTGAAGCGAATTGAAAAACTTTCTGGAGTGAAAATCAATTTTTGAAATCTCCCGATTTGATTTTAGAGAAAAATTCTCTAAATTCAAAATAGATCGTCTAAAGTGTTGAGAACACGATCAACCATAAATTGAGTGAAACAATTTGTCAATCAAGCTCACACATGATTATTCGAGGTGATGAAGATTGACAGAGGAGATTAGAGGTTTCAAAGGTCGAAGATCAAACCTTAAAGTTTCTGAAGCTTGGAGAAAGATATATTTTCGTAAATCCTTTAAATTTACTTTGTCAATATAAAAATGAGATTTTTATAACATATAATTATTATTATATCATGATAACGATCTTTCATGTTAATGATTAAATATTTTTCATGTAACATGTAACTCGTATGTTATCGGTATTACGAACACCGGTGATTCCACCGTGCGAGGGGAATCCCAAATTCCCAACAATTGGTATTGGAGCCATTGTTATTGTTATGATATATATAATAATACGATTTTGTGAAAATCGTGATATATGATTATGAGTAGGCAATTTAAATTAATAAAAAGTTTTTTTATTAATGTTGAATGTATGAAATTGCATGATTGAAATAATGATCGTAATTTCATGTGGCCAATTTGGGTTAAGAATTTTTCTTAAAATTTGTGTTTTTGATGTAAACTCAATTTGTCTTTGGTAAATATTTTTTTGCAATATTGATGGAGATCAAATGACAAAAAAAAAAGGTTTAGAAGGAACCTCAGTCTAAAACGATAGTGGGCAAACGTTGAACCAAGACACAGACGTCGAAGCACGCATTGGATGTGGCTGTTTTTTTAATATATTTTTTCATTTGGGTTTCTACGTGTAATTTTAGAAATACCCAAATCGACCCGGTCATTATTTCATTTATTTTATGTTTTGATAAATTATTTTTATCATTGTCATGCATTCACATGTCATGTAGTTGCATTTCGGACCTACTCATAATTTCAACATTGACATGCATTCATAACAGTTATTGTTTGTGATTTTATTTTAATAAATAGTTTGTTAAAATATATAAATAGTTTTAATTTGATTAAAACTAATAATTCATATCTATGAATTATGTGAGAAATAAAGTAGTGTAAAATTTTAATAGTTAAAATTTTACATTATTTTTTTATTCTAAATAAAAAGTTTATTTAGAATAATTAATTTTATAATTAGATTATAAAATTGACCATTTATGAAAATAAATTAATTTGATTAATTAATTTTTATAAAAGTATAATAGAATATTTGATATTCTATAAAATCACAATAATTCTAAATAATGAGTTGGAGCGGGTAGTTAAGCGTAACTTCTCACGATCTCCACCGTTGATGCAACATCGTGAGTTTTAAGTGGGGCTTCACGGCACTCAAATTTCGTCCTCCCTACGGAGAGTGTTCACTTGAAACAATACCAAGGTTTGTCTCCTTGAGATAAGTTTTACGAAATGTATTTTATGTTTGACCTACCCTACGGCGGCACTCATAAGTTAAGTTTTGTAATTCTGAAACAGTGGTATACACTCATGAAAATGTGATTAAGCGTGTTAATCACATTTTGATCAAAATTATCGATAGTTAATAAATTTTGAAAATATGAGATATTTATAACAAATTTATTAATGGATAATATTTTTACCATACGGAAAAATATTATGTATCGAGACTATAGTAGCATTTGCAATTTTTAAGTGATTTAACATGCTCATGCATCATTTTACTATGTCATATATCATATGAAATTTATGCATGATATTAATCTTTATTTATTCATTACACAAATATGTCTTCTTTCATGATTAACTTACTTGCAACTGAAAAGTTGACTGGAAATAACTTTGTTATCTAGAAAAAGAACATGAATTTGATTCTTGTGCACAATAATTTGAAGTTTGTCTTGACTGAGGAGTGTCATCCAGTCCCTGCTGAAAATGCTTCAAGAATAGAGGTGAAAATTTTTGATTCATGGAGACGAGGAAATGATAAAGCTCGTTGTTATTTGCTCGCTAGTATGAATGATGTTCTCAACACAAAATTTGAGGCTGAAATAAATGTGGCTCATTTTGATGAGGCTACCCAAGTGGTCATGATTTTAGAAAGCTTAAGCTCACAGTTCTTACAATTCAAGAGCAACTACTTCATGAACAAACTGAGTTATGATATGACTCAGTTGCTAAACGAGCTTACGACCTATGAGACAATTTCTTCTGCAGAGAAGAAGGGAGAAGCAAATGTTGTTAGAGCCTCATTCTCTCAATCTTCCCTTCAGAAGCGGAAGAAGTTGAAGAAAAGAAATCAATGTCATAAAGCATATCCAACGGGAAAAAGAAAAGACAATCTCAATAAAAGGAACAAGTTCAACGAAGGAAACAATAGTAGCTCGAACCAAGAAAAACCCAAAGGAAAATGTTTCCATTGTGGAATTGATGGTCATTGGAAGAAAAATTGTAAAAAGTATCTCGAAGAGCTAAAGAATAAGAAAACAGGTAAATCTGATTTACTTGTTATTGAATCTTGTTTAGTTGAAAATGATATGTCACCTTTGATAGTTGATTCAGGTACGACTAATCATGTTTGTTGTTCTTGCATATGCTTAGTTCCTATCGGAAGCTAGTAGATGAAGAGTTTACTATGAGAGTAGGCAATAAGGCACTTGTATCTGCTTCAGTAGTGAGAGAATCAAAATTATATTTTCAAAATAAATTTTTGTTATTAAACAATGTTTATTTTGTACATGAGTTTACTAGAAACCTTATTTCAGTTTCTCTCTTATTTGAACAATTATATTATATTTCTTTTGATAATAATATTATTATTATTTCTAGAAATGGTTTGGATATTTGTTCGGGATCAATGGAAATTGGACTTTATGTGATAAGGCATACTTATAGATCACTGCTGAATACAGAAATTTTCAAAGTAGAATTTTGCCTAAGTCCAAGAAACATAAAATTTCTCACGATGATAACACATATCTTTGGCACCTTCGTCTTGGTCATATTGATCTAGATATAATTAACAGACTAGTAAAGGATTGTCATTTAAAAGATCTAAATGTTGGATCATTACCAGTTTGTGAATCTTGTCTAGAAGAGAAAATGACCAAAAGATCATTTTTACAAAGGGGAGAAGGGCCTAAGAACCTCTTGAACTCATACATTCAGATGTATGTAGGCCAATGACTACCAATGCGAGAGAAGGTTACGAGTATTTCATTAATTTTGTTGATGATTACTCAAGATATGATTATACTTACCTAATTCAGTTTAAATAAAAAACTTTTAGAAAGTTTCAAGAATTTAAAGCTGAAGCTGAAAATCAATTAAGTAAATTCATCAAGCGCCTTCGATCAGATCGAGGAGGTGAGTACCTTGATTATGAATTCAAAAATTATCTGTTAGAGCATGAGATTATCTCTCAGTTAACAGCACCAGACACTCCTCAACAAAATAGTATTGCTGAGAGGAGTAATAAGACTTTACTCAATATGGTTCGATCCATGATGAGTTACTCTTCACTTCCAAAATCATTTTTGGGATATGCCATACAAATAGCGACTTACATTTTAAATGTAGTTCCTTCTAAGTCAATACCTAAGACGCCTTTAGAAATATGTGGTCGTCTCGGGTTTGTTAAAAACTTAGGAATTAACCTTTTACTTCAAACAAGCCAACCACCTACGTTCAACATGCAACAATAAAGAGTCTTCTTCGTATTTCAAAAATAGCATGTCATCATCTGTTCAATCAATTGAGAGAAGATGAATCAAATGGCTCACAAAAAAAGTTAAAAAAAACACCTCTAAAGATAATGTTTGGTCGATAATTCTTTTTCTTTTTTTATTTAGTTATTTGCACACATCTTTATACAGAGAGTTATTTCTTTTTTGGTCATTTTCTTCTAGTCAAGGAAGATAGAACAAGATGCAGAGGTACGTGGGCCAAGAAACGTGTTTATAACACGTAAGGGAGGCCATTGAACTGAACAGTTTTGTTCTTGGCTCTTATCCTGGCGCCTGGCGATGCGGGCGGTTAGCCCCGTCCATTAACTGATCCATTATTTGCGGTGAATTTGGCTTCGTTTTCAATGAAACGGCTTTCATATTCCCAGATCGGATCTTCGTCTCCTCCATTTCTGTCGCAGATGGAGAAGACGATTAATCATTGGATTTGTTAATTTGATTATCGATTCGAAGGGGAAAGACGCTCCATAGAAAAGGCAATCTCATAGAAACAACATTTCGACAGTAAATGCACAACTTCCAGGATCGACAGACCATTTATTCAAGAAAAGAAGAAACTATTCATGTCGAATTTCATAACAAGGAAGAGACAACACCGACAACGCTTAGTCGCGAGAGCAGCCAGGTTGCTTCCCGGCTAGGTCTTTCAGCTCCCGGAGCAGCGCTTGGTTTCTCTTCTCCAAATCCTCGACGGACTCCGTGGTGGCGGCGAGAACGCGCTCTTCTTCCTCTGCAATATCCAAAGCTTGTTCACTCGCCAGAAATTCCTTGAGAAGGTTCATCTCCTGTTTCATTTCAACGAGCACTTGCTCCATTTCATTGGCAATTCCAGAAACCCTATTTGCTGCATTCTTCTCCATTTCTTTGATCTCAATTTGATGCTGGGTTGAAGACGACCTCCTTTTATAGGGATGGCATGGAGTTTTATGAATTGCACGATTAACGATGGCGCTCCGTAGACCATTTCGTCCATTCGTTATGGCAAAGAAAGTATGACATTGGACTTACTATATTGATCAATCACTTTTTAAAGACCGGATAAAAACTAAATTGAAAATATAAGATTAGAAAATAAGAATAAAATTAAACATAATTTACTCTTAACAAAATTATTTTTACTTTTTAAAACGTTAACAAATATTATAATAGCGGTAATTATTGTTGGAGACGTCACAAATATGAAAAATAAATAATGTAAATGTATTATCATTTCTCTTATAGGGTAAAAACAAAAAAAAAAACCAAAATTTCAGGTAAATAGGTCGATTCGGCCTCAGTTTTAAAAGAATAAAATTTGAGATTCTCGGACGTCCGATACGAATGATCCGACTCCCCATCAGACGTATTATGCGTCTGTATCAGACGCAATGACTCTCACTTGAACACAGTAACCCTCCCTCAGACGCGACTTACATCTGATACAGACGTCTGATATGGACGTAGAGTGCGTCTAAATTCCAAAAAAATCCTTAAATTGGATCATTTTTTTTTTCATATTTACCAAAATAAATTGCATGAAGTTTAATATTATTATAGGTTATAATTGTGTCTGCAATATTATTATAGATTATAATTATCCATGCAAGAGTCGTGGGGCCTTATAAACAGTTCACCCAATTATTTGATGTTCAAAATGGAGACACTTGGACTTACATTGTGGTGTCGTACCTTTCCGACCACCTATGAGTTCATCAAAGAGCGGGGATGGAAAAAAAGACAATTAAAATAAGATATTTGATAATTTTTTTCAAAGCATAAGCGGGTTTTTCTAATAATCCAAAGCAAAAAGATAAATTTAAAACAAATATATAAAATTTAAGAGTATCAATTCAGATTTCCATTTGCGTTTTTTAAGATCGTTGACCAAATTCAACTTTACATTATAAGAAAGGCTAATGTGAACCGGCTAATCTCTGAATCTAAACTTTGTTTATGAATCATGATAAAGTTATTATCCAATCTTGAATTCTCGTATTTGGTCGGAACGAGGAATAAGATGATGCAAATGAAGATTAGAACACTTGCCAATGAAAAAAACAAGCTGAGTAAAGGACAGCGACCCTACTCTTTAAACAGGAAGCGAAAAGCAAAAAGCAAGGTCCGAGATCGATTATGGTTCTTCTTCATCTTTTCAATCTCTCAATTTCTCCGTCCAAACCCAGTTCATAAAAGTCGCTGCTTTCTGAAAGCAAACCCCCTTTTCTTTGTTCTTTTTTATTTGGGGGGTTTTTCTGTGTTTTCTTCGCTGTTATTGCCATGGCTCTTCGTCGGAGAACCTTGCTCAAGGTCATTGTTCTCGGCGATAGCGGGTATGCTTTGGGAAATTTTTTATGTCGTCTATGTGTTTGTGTAAATGTGTGTAAGAAGAAATTTGATTTTTTTTGTTTTTTGCTTTATTGTCAGGGTCGGCAAGACGTCCTTGATGAACCAGTATCCTTAGGCTATTCGATTTGGCTGATCTGGGTCTTCTTCTTGATTAATGCTTTGTTTTCTATGATTTAGTTTTCCTAAATTTTGGATTTGCAGTGTTCAGTTCCTGTATTTCACTGGTAATTTTACTTTTGATTCCTTGCGATTAGTACGGATACCAAATTATTTCCACGAATCATTATTGTGAAATTAAACGTGGGTCTTTAACTAGTGATCTAGATATGTGCACAAGAGGTTCAGTCAGCAATATAAAGCTACTATAGGCGCCGATTTCGTCACAAAAGAGCTACAAATTGAGGACAGGCTGGTTACACTGCAGGTGGACTATTACTAATTTAATGCTACAAAGTTCGTTTATTTTGTTTTCTTGTCGGGTGTGTTAATTAATGCAAGTAAATATGTGGTTGCGATGGTAGATATGGGACACAGCCGGACAGGAGAGATTTCAAAGTCTGGGAGTTGCATTTTACAGAGGATCAGATTGCTGCGTCTTAGTCTATGATGTTAATGTGATGAAATCATTTGATACTCTTGATAATTGGCATGATGAGTTTCTTAAACAGGTGATTATTTTTCTTCTAATTATGATTAAATGCATTATACTTATCCGACTACGCTGCAAAAATGTTTTTGAACTAAGAAAAATTGTAATCTTGGTAGTAGCTTATAGCACCTTGCTCTCCTGTAGTATTGCTTTATTTGTTCATATTCTTTTCCATGTCTCGTCCACAGCTGTAATCCGACATGTTTGAGCTGTTCAAATTTTCTCTAGGCACATTCTCTTATTCCAAATACATTTGATTGGTATGTTCATAGAGGAAAATACTCATCAATCATGACGAAAACATGTTTTAATGTAATGTAACAATGTAGGTTTAGATGAGAAAATTGCTTATGAACTTAAACTAGGTTGTGATTCACAGTTCGGGTGGATTTTGGTCAATCGATGTAAAGGAGGGTTGTAATATGAACAAAAAGCTTTTTGACTATTATTCCATAGATTTATAGAGCAGAATTCTATGCAGAATTTTCTGAAAGGTTTGAAAAATTTGTTAATTTACGTTCACATCTTGTGTATATGCGAGTTTATTACCGAATGGACGAATGGTTATTGTTTATCCACTGACATTCCCCATAAATCTCATGTACAAATCGGAAAAATTCTATTTTTTTTTTATTTTGCAGGCAAATCCTCCAGATGCGAAGAAATTTCCCTTTATATTGCTTGGTAACAAGATTGACATCGACGGTGGAAATAGTCGAGTGGTAGGGAGTAGGCTAATAAAAATGAACTTAAGTGCTTATTTTCCCTACAAATTGATTTAAATGTGATGGTTTATAGGTTTCCGAGAAGAAAGCAAAAGAATGGTGTGCTTCAAAAGGAGAAATCCCTTACTTTGAGACATCGGCAAAGGAGGATTATAATGTGGATAACGCGTTCCTTAGTATCGCAAAAGCTGCTTTGGCCAATGAAAGCGAACAGGGCATGTAAGTTTATCTCGCTTGCAGATTGTTCTTCAATTATCTGTTGATATCTGGTTTTATGGAGATTGTTCTTCAAGTTATTTTTTTTGTACTTTCAAGTAGGAGTAGACAGAACTAGATCGAGATTGTGTTGGTCTGCTTTCACAATGAAACGGGCTGTTTTGGTCTGCTTTCGGTCCCAATTTTTAAAAACCGTGAAAACTGAACTGGACTGTTGGTCGAAAAATAACCCAAAATTCGATTAAAAGCCTACCAAAAATCAAATAAAACCTGACATATGTTCAAAAACTAAATGTAAACCCAACTAAATCTACTCAAAATCTTATTCAAATATAATAAAAAATATATTTTTATTATATTTGGAATTGAATCCGGACAAACGGGCATCACACTGTATGTCACAGTTTCAGTTCGGATTTATTCTTAAACTCGCCCCCGACTGTTCCCAGTGCCCACCCCTATTTACAAGTAGAAGCTTCTCCATGGTTTAGAGTAGGAGATAAGACTTGAATTACACTTAGATTACTATTAAGTATACTTCGAATCTGACTTTTATCGTTGCTTTTCAACTGCAGTTACTTCCAGGGAATTCCAGAAGCCGTGCCGGAAACCGAGCAAAGAGGGGGGTGCTCATGCTGAGACTCGGTGGATTCATCTTCTCCCTCCATGCCTGGTTCATTCCACATTCGATTTTGTTTTTCGGCCTCCGTGGTTAGCAGCAGCAGCAGCTACTTATTTGCATTCTTTTCCACGATGGGCTGCATTGAGACTCTTACATTGTCTACGTTGATTAGAACATTGCTGGGTAGCTTGATTTATTGGAACCTGCCATCCAGAAGTTGAATATTATATTTCTTGATTAATTATGAACTAAAATTAAAAATAAGTATGTCATCTAAAAATTCTCATAGTTGATTTGCATTTATATTTTTTTTTGCAATTAGGAAAGGTAATATTATGATTATAATTTTTTTTAAAATTTTAAATAATTTATTTTAATAAATTATTTATTTTCATAATAAAAAAAATTCAAATCTTTTTACAATATCTTTTTATAATACAATGAATGTGTAGTAAATTGATTATTTTAATAATATTAAATTTAATATTATTTAACTTGAATTTCTTAATTTAATATTATTTAACTAGAATTCCTTGATTATTTTATCTTAAAATCAAACCTATCATTTTCATTTCTAGAATATTTTAAATAATATTATTTAACTAGAATTCCTTAATTATTTTATTTTAAAATAAAACCTATCATTTTCATTTCTATAATATTTTAAATAAATTATCGAAAAAGGAGGAGGACATCATTTTCTACGGAGATAGTTTACACGTTTAGCTTACATCCTTATTCTACATTCTGACGTGCGCTTACATGTAAATTCTACTTAATTCAACATATGTTAAATTGAATTTGACATGGTTGGTTATTTCCTATAATAACTCTGACACAATACGTTTATTTTTACCTTCATGCTCAATCATATCACATTAATCGCTATCTCCAGTAATCGTTGATATACCGGCAGCTGATCGGAAGTACTGCATTGTCAATCGGTAATTTATTATTTTAGTTAGAATATGTTGTCCAGTAGATAAAAAAATCTTATATTTTTTTATCTTTCAACCTCAATTCGGGGTCTCCGTTTGAATCTGAAGGTCCTTGAATTGGGGTTCGAAGTCCATGTTTTATGAAAAATCAACGAACATGAACTTTCAACCCCGATTCGGGGTCCCCGTTCTCATCCGAAGGGTCCCCGAATCGGGGTTATAAGTTATTACAAGAAATAACCAACAACGTCAAATTCAATTTAACATATGTTGAATTAAGTTGAATTTACATGTAAGCGTCATGTCAGGACGTAGAATAAGGATGTAAGCTAAGCGAGTAAACTACTCTAAAAAAAAGATATGACGTGGCAATCTATAGGCCGCGTGTAGTGCACGACTAATGTAGAATTTTACGAGCGAAACCTAAGCAAGCTTAAATCATGTTCGATGTTCGACCCCAATGCAATTTCAAGCTCGTCTTCAATTCTCCATTGGAGCTCTCGCAATGTTCCTTCTCAAGGTGCCTTTCTCGTTTACCGCTGCTGCTTTTTTTGTTCTTGTTTTTTAATTTAAGTACGATTTTTGCTTCTTTTTTTTTTTCTGGAACCTGGTTAATTCTTGTGTTTTTACTAGCACAGGCGTGGAGATCGACCGCTTTTGGTGTCTATGGCTATCTCAACTTCACCAAATCTGGGTTTATGTAAGCTTTGCATTTGTTCTCGATTTCTTTTTTACTCCCTTAATTCGACAAACCTGTGATGATCGCCTTTGTTTTTTGCTGGCATATCTGAATACTGAACTGTGCCCTTCTAATGAATTGGTTGCAAAATGGAATAAATGCCTCATTTGTCTGCGTAATTGCTATTTTCACTTTCGTATGTTTATGGGGTATGTTTTATTGAGTTTTTATTCCTGGCTCTTCATTTACGTGGTAGCCGTATTATATCCTTGCTGTTCAAATTTGTTTAAACTTATTTAAATTTCAAGATTTTTCATTTATTTGTTAAAATTTATTTAATTTAAAAAAAAAAACTTCATGTATCCTTGCTGATTGTTGGGATCTGCGATATGAAATTTTGTGGTTCATGAGTCTGTCAAAGAAAATAACTTGCTCATTATAAGTGTATTCAAATTGATGGATGATTATTAAAAATTCAATGACTAGTTCATCTCTATCTTCTTCATCCCTTGCATATTATATGCGTCGTGTTTCAACATATATATTTTGGACAACCAATGCGTTAGTATTAGCATGTACCTATAACATTTAACTAGAATACATGATCGCGATATTCTTTAGTACTGAATCTATGATGGCTAATTATGTTTGCAGTGAGCATTCCAAAAATTTCAAGCCAGAAGATATGGATATCAGTATAAAGGGGAAAAATTGTATTGTTACCGGAGCTAATTCAGGGATTGGTTACTCAACTGCAGAGGGTCTTGCTTCGCGGTGTCGAGTTTTTCTTAACAATGAACTTTCTACTATTACTGATTGAAAAATTATTGAAACTTGAGCTGTTGATTTGATGTTATACTGTGAAACTACTTTTATTTTTTCAGTGGAGCGACTGTCTATTTGGTATGTCGCAATAAAGAAAGGGGAGAAGCTGCTCTATCTCAGATTAAGTCGACCACAGGCAATGAAAATGTTCATTTGGAAGTACACATCCATCTTTCTCCTCTTACTCACATCAGTTTCTTCAGTATTTGAAAGATTTGAAATTGATTGTACTTAGTTATCAGTTTTTTGGATGGTATATGACTAAGTTAGTTCAAATTGTAGGTCTGTGATATTTCATCTATTGGCGATATCAAGTCTTTTGTGTCAGGTTTTTCTTCAAAAGACGTCCCAGTTCATGTCTTGGTAAATTTCCATTTTTGTCGCATTAGTTTTTGTCTAAAAATTGTTCTACTAAATTACAAGGTATTTTAGTCGCATATACTGAGTTTAATGTACAGGACTTCCTTGGATATAGGTAAACAATGCTGGATTACTTGAAAATAAACGGATTACGACATCAGAAGGGTAGACCCTTTATTCTTTATGCGTTATAAATCCTATGACTTTGCCATTCATTACCGCCTTACCAAATGTTCTCAAACTTTTCAGGTTCGAATTGAATTTTGCTGTAAATGTCTTAGGCACTTTCACCATGACAGAACTGATGCTACCATTGCTAGAAAAAGCTGCTCCAGATGCACGTGTCATCACGGTTTCTTCTGGTGGAATGTACCCATCTCCACTTACCGACAATCTACAGGTTCCCACATTTTCAATCTTATTTTTCTCTGTCCCAAGTGGATTATCTTATTGCTAGAAAATTTCTTAATATATAAATGATTATTATCTCACCTATAAGCTCAAGTAGTTGGACATTTAGTAATTTGTCGTGCTATTAGAGTTAGAAGTGGTAAGTTTGATCATTGACAAAAGTGAAAAAAAAAAACACATGCAAAGACAAAAGAAAAAGAAAAATAGTCTTCACCTATACGTTCATCCGTTTTAGACAATTGTCAATTTGTCATTCCATTTCGTTCTTTAACAGTACGATGAAAGCAACTTTAATGGAGTTCATCAGTATTCTCGAAACAAGCGAGTGCAGGTTAGTCAAAGGCATGAAAAATCCAAGCAAAAAATGATTTTACGTTCATAGTTTTTACTGAAGTTGGTAGAGCTTTATGCTAGGTGGCATTAACTGAAAAATGGGCTGAAATGTACAATAACAAAGGAATTGGCTTCTACTCAATGCACCCTGGCTGGGCTGAAACTCCTGGAGTTGCCAAGAGTATGCCTTCTTTTACGGAAAGGCGAGAAATTACTCCCCTCGAACCGAAATAATCGATAATGTCAAAAGTTGAGTTTGTTGGGAGCTTGAATTTAGATTCATCTTATGATTGTTTCTTTCAGGCTTTCGGGTAAGCTTCGAACAAGTGCAGAAGGAGCTGATACAGTCCTTTGGCTAAGCTTACAACCAAAAGAGAGATTGGTCCCAGGAGCATTCTATTTCGATCGAGCCGAGGTTCCAAAACATTTGCTACTTTCGGGCACCAAGTCATCGCATGCAGGAATCGACTCGATTCTTTCTACCCTTCGGACTTTATCCGCAATATCTTTGTGAATTATGTGTAATCTGGATTCGGCATTGTTTCTTCCTTCTACCCTTCTTACAAAGCCATCTTTTTTTAAATTTGTTCTGTAAGTGTCTCATACTATGAGTGATTGTGTGATATTTTTCACATAAAAAATGGTTATTCTAAATTAAGTATACAATTTGTGATAATGGAAAAAATTAGTTAAAAAATTGAGTATAAATATAGATTTACCAATTTTGATGATATCTATAAATATATTTAACATTTTCACGAATATGATTGAATTTAACGATTTACTGAGAAATAATACAAAATGTTAAATAAGTTTATTTCAATATTGTTACTATTTGCAAACATCGATAAATTTTAAATCTTTATAATCTTTTTATTGTTATTTATTGATAGAAATATGTTAACCAAATCGATGGATAATGTTAACATTTTTGGTCAATCTATAAACATCGATAAATTTTAGAATTTAGGGTGTCAGTTGTTACAATTAGGGGTGGACAAACGGTTAACTGGCTGGGTATTTTAAAAAAAATACTCAGTCTGTTCGGGTATCGGGTATGAAGCAGTACCCGAAACTCAGACCTATCCGAAAAAATGGAAAAATACTTGGATCCGGGTATTCCGGGTAGGATCCGGGTATTTTTGGGTCTACCCAAAATTTAAATCTTTCTGAAATGTTGCTTACCTAGATCCGGGTATTCCGGGTAAGATCTGGGTATTTTTAGATTTTGATAAAAAAAATATATATATCATTGAAAAAATAGTAAAATTGATTCTTGGAGGG
Source organism: Begonia fuchsioides (assembly GCA_003255005.1). Taxonomy (NCBI): domain Eukaryota; kingdom Viridiplantae; phylum Streptophyta; class Magnoliopsida; order Cucurbitales; family Begoniaceae; genus Begonia; species Begonia fuchsioides. The sequence goes on from QAOC01016994.1 coordinate 448,936, forward strand.
CTGAGCTGGGCTGAGCAACGAGTATTAGGTATTTTTACAATACCCGTACCCGGACTCCCTACCCGTTTACCCGAACCCAAAACCATATTTTTACCCGTTACCCTACCCGCACCCAGCACGGACCTTACGATTTCAGGCCAGACCTTAAGGTCTTGTTCGGATTGTCCAGCCCTAGTTACAATACATATAGTCAACGAATATAAGTTTATTTTATTCCAAAGTTTATTGATTTTATATTGTGCATTTAAAATAAATCGTTAATTTTTAATATAAATTTTGAAGTGTGAAATAATAATGGATGGAAAAATAAATAAAGAAACCAAAAAATAATATATATTTTCATTATTATGAAACTACTGGAGGGTAACCTCGTCATTTACTCGTTTCAGAAGCCCTAGAAGGTGCACATATATAGCTGATGAATTTCATTCGCTCGTCTTGTTGCAGTTGGCCGTTCGATTTCTCTTCTCCCTCAGACTCGAAGAAGCGGCTCTGCTCCCTCAAAGGCGGAAATGGTAATTAACTTTCTGTTTACTTCTATCTATGTTTCGATTCCACCATTTTTCTAGTTCAATTCATAATATTTCGAATGTTTCATGCGATTTATATTCAAAGGCTAGTCTTCTTGTTTGCTTTTGTTGATATTGTTGGACCTATTTGGAGCTCGGAGACTGAAATTGAATTTGGCTTGGCTATTACAGTCGCTCGTGGCAAACGAGGATTTTCAGCACATATTGCGTGTGCTTAACACCAATGTCGATGGAAAGCAGAAGATAATGTTTGCTCTTACCTCCATCAAGGGTATTGGTAGGCGTTTGGCCAATATTGTCTGCAAGAAAGCTGATGTGGACATGAACAAAAGGTTTGTTTCTTCCTATTTTTTAGTCTCGGAAAAGTACGCTGATTTATATTACATGTTTAGAATCTGGTGTCTGTCCAAAAGACAATGCAATAAAATTTAAGGAATTAAGTGATTGGAAATTGTCTTTTCCCTCTTGCCAGCAGCCTTGTGTGCTTGAATCGTTTTTACTTTGGATTCTCAATTCTCGTTTTGAGTATTTTGCTGGAAAGCTAGATTATCTCCTTCATCTTGGAAAAATTATGCTTGTTCAGAAGAGAAAAATACAAACAATTTAACAATGCTTGGAAACTTGCACTTCTGCTTTGATGTTTTTTTTTTGCATTGATTACTTCTGGTTGTCCTTTCAGGGCTGGTGAATTATCTGCAGCAGAGCTTGAAAATCTGATGGTTATTGTTGCCAACCCTCGCCAGTTTAAAATTCCAGACTGGTTTTTGAACAGGCAGAAAGATTACAAGGATGGTAAGTATTCTCAGGTGGTGTCCAATGCATTGGATATGAAGCTGAGAGATGATCTGGAGAGACTGAAGAAGATCAGGTTCGATCCAATTCCACTGACTTTCAATTAACTTCATTAAATCAGTAAAATTATGATTGTGAAATGAAATCGAGCACAAATATATGATTAGTGATTTGTACTATGTTCAATTAGTAGTGGCTGGGATCTCTTGATTTCAGGAATTAGAGTACATAATTTGACTTCGTTGGTTGCTCAGGGTTATTCCTCTCTCGCATACCATTAAATTAACTTCATTAAAATAAAGCACAAAAGTATATGATTAAAGATTTGTACTATGTTCAATTAGTAGTGGCTGGGATCTCCTGATTTCGGGAGTTAGAGTACATAATTTGACTTCCTTTTTGCTCTCGGTTATACCTCTCTAGCATACCATTAAATTAAAAAAAAATCACGCACAAGTCTAGTTGGTATATATATGTAAGGCTGGAAGTTTGAACTCATTTCTTGCACAGGAACCATCGGGGTCTGAGGCATTACTGGGGTCTTCGAGTTCGTGGTCAGCACACCAAGACCACTGGCCGACGGGGAAAGACTGTCGGTGTGTCTAAGAAACGTTGAGCTCGGCAATCTCTATATCAAGTATTAAATGTGTTTTGGGCAAATAAGTTCTTTGGCTTTAATTGTTTATCAGACATTTTTATGAGAATTTTGTCATTTTAATTCTGGATAGGAATCTAAGCTTTTTGCCCTTTCATTTTACTAGCATTTTGTTTTATCAGACATTTATGAATTCTACAAATTTAGACTATCAAAATCATTATTTCCCCTGCCTATTTCGAATCCGTGAAATACATTACTGAACTGGTGAGAAATAGAATTAGCACATGGTTAGACATAATTTTTGTAGGGTAATTAATATAAGTAATAATGTGTATCTATTTATGTTTTGATTTAATATTTATATTTTAATTGAATCAATTAGAATTTACACATCAGCGTATATTGTAAGAAAGACAACACACGATTTGAGATAACAATGCACGCATATTATTATTTTAAAAATACAATATGTAAATAGTATGTGCCTTCATAATTTGTATCCAATCGTCTCATTGAGTTTATTTTTCTAAACAGCAATAAAAATCACCTAGAATCATTGAAAACTTCTTGCAATCAGCAAACCTGTAGTCGGTCAAGATGAACCCTAGGCCTTGCCATCCTGCTCAGTAGATTCTAATAAACTGCCCACTTTTTGTGGCTTCGTTGTAGGAAGTGAGTGGCTCCAACTTTCTTTTCCACCCGGCTTAGACGAGGCATTTCCGTACCAAATCATGCCGATAACAGCTACAATCATACCCAACACCACGTGGAGATTGAGACCCTCTTTCCCAAAAATAAGGAACCCCATAACCAAAACAAGGACCGTCTTCATGTGCCCAAGTACTTGAAAAGTAACTGCAGTAAATCTTCCAATGCATATAAATTGACTGAGATTGGTCCCCACGGCAATTGTGCACGACATGGCTATGAAAACCTGTGGAAGCAAGATACAACTGTCGTTTATACAAGCTTCATCGCGAATATGTAGTTTTGAATGTCATTCTTGAATGAGAAAACAATTAAAGAGATACACTATGATGCGAAAATGAAGGGAAATCGTACTATATATAACTTATGTCCCGGCTAATATGCGTTCGAACACTTGTTTGCTACATTGAAATGAGCCTTAGAAAAGAAATACATGGTTTGATTTGTGAAACAGTGGTAAAGGAATAAGAGAGTTTTGGGTATGATTAATAGATTAGCAGAACATAAAGTGAAGGAGTACTTACAACAGAAATAAAATTGTAGTCAAAGTAATCAACTCTTTTGTTCGTCAACCAGTAGTCCATAAAAGGACCTACTAGCAAAAGGGATGCAGCCTGAACAGGAGCTGTATGTCCCAACAAGTTGAAAGATCCAAGTGAATACTTCCGTTGCAGGTGATGTACATACTGCAGATTGAGATTTATAAATGTTCATGAGGGAACTTTTTTGAATGACAAAGCAGTAAAAACTGATAAAAAAAATACTAGGAAACTTTCCACTAACATAATGACGCAACATCATGGAAAGGGAAAAGGTCTAGAATTAATAGCGAGATAAAACTATATTCGAGACCTTTAACTTCTAAGCATAATACCGGTGGACTCTATCGTAGGAAGACGTTATTTTAAAAAATAATTTAAATAGTTTATCTTTTTAATTTTAATTAAGAAATAATTTATTTATTTTTAATTTTAATCAAGCTAATATTTTTTAAGTTGTTTTTTATTTTGAATTACTGTACATATAAGACTAGTTTTCTAATTCTAATATTTTTTAAGTTGAATTAAGTTATTTTATCGATTATTTAAAGACGTTAATCTTAAGAGGTTAAAAATCAATCAATAAAATGTCTTTAGTATTTTATGTTTTCCTAAGACAGAAAAAATGGTGATTATTCGTTCTAGGTATAAATTTTCTAACGAGGATCTTAACATGTAACAAACTCCCCAAACAAAACTTCAACCGATACGAAGATACATTGTAAGAAGAAATATTCCAAGAGGATATATGCTAAACATCATAACAATCTATGCAATGAAGGTCAAAATAGATAATAGATACTGGTGTGAATACTAAAACAAGTGCAAGTAGACTCTCCTTATCATCCATAGTTGAAGAAAAAAAATTGCGCAAGACCCACACTGCAAATATATGCAAGAGTAGTGAGCAACTTACATACTGCTGCAAAGCGGTGCACCATACAGCAACAGCGGCAGCAACAAAGCCTTTTGTGTTTACGCTAACATCAGTGACAGTGCAAACCCCAACACCCAGGAGGACTATGACAATACTTAGCTTTGTATCTCTAGAATATCGAATTCTGTCAAAGACAACTTCCAAAAAGCAAGATACAGGGATCATACTCAGCTTTGCAATCTGCCAATCACGTGGAAATACAATCACATACTGGCACATCTGTAAAGAATCAAGAGTAAACTATGAAAGAATACCTGATAGAATCCTACAGAGTTCCACATTAGGCTAACATTCATCCCAACGATTGAGAAATTTGCAAAAAAAACAAATTTCAGAAGGTCTGGCAAAGGAAGATTAGAAGTCTGGATGTATCCAAGCCACCTAAGGATAACCGTCATCAACGTTGTGGTAGCAAAATGCAAACCGGTTAGGGTCGTAGCTGCACAGGAGCTAAAATTATCAGATCGGCTTGGAAAAAGAAGCAGTAACAAGTACAAAATTTCTGAAAATAGTGAAGTGAAGAGAACAGAAACTAGCCAAGACTTCATTTTTAGAACCCAATTTTTTTCTTAAAATTATTTCATTGACCCAGCTTTCATTTTCGGCAAACTAATAAATCAAAAAGTAGAAGCTATCTATGCTTTTATCATCGAGACCTAGATCAAAGTTTTACACCTCAGTAAAGAGTTCTTTGCCCTCAAATTTTCAAAAACAGTTGAATTTTATTGTCTGTGAATACAGGCAATGGAATGCTTAACAATTCATTGTGTCATTAAAGATCAGATTAATTCTTGCAAATTAATACTGAATGATTACAAAATTTTAATGCTTCCATCTATAACCTGTGAATATCTACCACAGAATGATATGATTGAATGTTAGTGATGGGTCACCTCCCATCATCAAGGTTTACAACCACAAAAGAGAGGTAACTGAGGGGAGGGGTACTAAGCAAAGAAGGGGGCATATCAGACCCAATGCTTGTGGGAAAATTAATACGGATTAGTACTCTTGTTGTTGATTAGCGATTTCAGTGTGCAACAGTTAGTGCCTATTTGAAAAGAATTAACATGTAAGTGCAGTCCATAGATTGAATTCAATGCTATGTTGGCTGACTCAAAGAGACTCAATACAAAGTAAGTAAATAAATAGATTGCTACTAAGTAAACGACCTAGGAAAAGAGATCTGAGTAATTCATTCACATGCCATAAAAAATGAACAATAAATTTCTTTAAAATTGATAAATGAGATCATCATCAAACAATAAAACAGAACATGTAACATAATATTTAAATAAATGCAAAACGTGTTATACCAAAACTGAAACCATAAGTAACCATGAGAGCTTTGTTGACTAAGATTATCCCAACAGAAGTTACAACATTGAACAACCATGCAGCAATATCACCAGTTGCCTTTCCATCAGTCTTTGCTGGAGCCATGGTCATAAATTCTTCGCAGATGAGATACCAAGAGATTTTACCCTTCAGCAATAAAGAAATCCATTGTCATCCACACATTGTCCAATAGAGCTTCCAGTACAATTTATCCACACCAAGAAACAACAATTACTTTTCCGTATAAATCATGAAGTCAGAGAAATCTTGAAAAGTTTTGCACAAAGATAGTAACATAAGTCAATAAAAAATGTCTACGGCATAATTAATAATTCTCTAAAATGCTACATAATCAATTGGGTGGAGGACAGCTAAAAGGGTTAGTGTTTTTAAATTTAAGTCTACGTTTAGTTAATAATTTCAAGGTTCAAACTCAATTCCATCATCACACCCCAAATATTTATACACAATGTTCAGATGCACTGCATATCACACCCGTACTATTTGAATTTTTATTTTTAATCACAGTTTCCACCTTGAAGATTACGCCCTTTTAGATTTTCAGAGTTAGGTAGATAACTATACTTTTGTTGATCATACTGCTACATAACAGAAGTGAACTGTCAATGGAATAATTAATGCAGGAAGAATGATTTGATCCCAAGTCTTTATATTGCCCATGAAAAGAGCAAAAGTTGATTGATGTACGCCAAAATTAGCAAGCAAGCTGTATCTGAATCATAGCCAATAAAATCATTCTTCTTGAATTCATTTGAAAAGGCAATCGAATTTTACAGGGTGACTGCTCACTTGATAGAGAATGCATCTCAGTAAGACTAGAACGCCACAAATCGTCGATCAACTTCAGAAACTGCCGTCAATCCCAGATCGAGAAAAATAAAAATAGGTAATTAGAAACAACACAAAAAATTAGAGCACATCTCAGCAAGATCCAAAATTAGAAACTAATTCAGAGCTCAGAAAGTAACCTCGATACAGATCAGCGATCAAGCACGAAGTAGAATCAACTAAGTTAGAGGTACGTTGAAAACAAACCTACAGTTTCAAAAGAAGACGCACCTTGAAAACGGAAGTTGCATGAGCAACAAAGGACTTCACGAATGAACAAACAAAAACAAAAACGTCGTTTAGAACAGAGAGCAAGAGAAGAAAAGACGTAAAACGAACAGTAGCGGGAGTAAAGAATGCATCGGTTATTGAAACTCCTAATTGAATCGGTTCAATGCGGAGCGGTAATCGAAAGATTGGAGAAGAACACGAGGAGAGAGAGGGGCCCGTACGGTTCAGCTTAGTTGGTCAAAAGATGATAGATCTAGTAACAAGTATCTGAGTTCGAATCTTGCGCTGCTCTAGTGTAAGAGTTGTTACCCCTAATATTGAGATAGCTCCTTCGAACATTAAGAAAAAAGCCTTTCATTTCTAGACTGTTGTGTTATCGTAATTTACCTCCTTATAATCTGTCGGGTGGGGGTAGGGGACTACGCCTTTAGGTAAAGAGAGAGAGAGACATGTGGACGCCGGCGGGCAACTAGAAGGGGAAATCGTATGCCAGGTGGAGTGTCATCATTTGTCAGAAATTCAATTGGACTTTTTTCTTTTCCTTTTTTATTAATTTAAATTACTATATATTAATTCTTAAATAGCAATATAATGCCCATATTAATAATTAATTGCAATTTTATTTTTCATTAATCATTTGCAGATTTAGATGTTCTACGGTGGGATTAGGCCCATTTTTAAATTTTATTTTATAAGAACGAGAAATAAAAAATAAAATTTTAATCTAATTTACAGAGATACCGTAAAAACATTAATGTAAGGCTCATCATTTTATTCTAATTATTTATTTATAATTTCTTATATTAATTATGGCATGGATAAGGTAAAATTAAAATATTGTAAAAATAAAAAAATATTAAAATACGTTAATTTATAATTTGTATAATAAATATTATAAATACATGATATTATATTTAATAAAAAAATATTAAAAATAAGAAAATAAAATTATCATTAATTATCAGTATAATATAAAAAAATATGATCTAGTGTACCACGGCGGCACGCTAGTTACCGTATGTACCATTCCCTTCTCCAGCCTCAGCAGCAGTTCCCCTACAGACCCTTTCCCCATTTTGCCGTGGAAAAAGTACAAAACCCGATGGATTCCCTACAGACCCTTTTCCTCATTTTCCAGTCTTGTACAGTTTTATGCCCAAATTCATTTTCTTTTAATCTTCCTGGATTCCGCTGGATTTCGTGCTAGGCGGAGATGGCCAAGAAGCGCAAATCCACCGCCGCTTGCCTCGACGAGGTCGATCGAACCATGTACTCCTCGTTTTGCAGCGCAGCCAACTCCCTCTCGCAGCTCTATACTCTAGCTATGAACCATCAGAAGTTATCCTTCCAAGCAGGGGAGCGCCACGCTATGGTCCATAATTTCACTTTTTATTCACATTTTCCATCTTTCTGCAAGTTCTTATTCCAATGCCATTACTATTAGATTTTTTCAATACGATTCTATGCTTATTTGTGGTCACCTGTTAAAAAATCGTGGATTCTAAGAGACAAATAATGTGCTGCTTGCATCTGAGACTTTTATTGATGTCATTGGTCTGTTGCAATTCACATTAAAAAAACATGCCATGCTGGGTTTCGCCAGGAAATAACTATTTTCTTCCGTTTGTGGGATTTATCTTGAGTGCATATTCATACTTTCAGCATTCTTACTTGCTGCTTGTCTCCTGCTCTTGTTTACGCTTGTAAGTTTACTTAGAAGTGGGATTCAGTTGGTGAATTATTCAAAATTAAACCAAGTCTTCTTGCTAATTTTTTCATCGTGATTCCTACCCATAAATCCCTGGAATTAGTTAAATTATGCTTTAAGTTTTTGTCTGTGTCAATTCATAGCATTACAGATATAATATGCTTTAGTTGTAGAGTTTTTATAATTAGGAAAAAATATGATCATTCTCCTCTAGGGCTACACATAAACTAATACAACCGCTAAAAATCTGAAAAAAGAGAGTGCATCCTGGAAGTAAATGGTATGTTATTTTAATTTCTATGCCAATGCTTTGAAAATAATGATATCGCTTCTAGTATAACCTGAGTGAGAGGCACAATTAGGGGTGGGCGGATCGGATCGGATTGATCCGATCCGATTGATGTAAATCCGAAATTTTTTCGGATTATCGGATCCCATCCGATAAAGCCTTTTAAACGAAAACACCCGAATCCGATCCGATCCGGATCCGACAGATCGGATCGGATCGGATCCGAGTAATTGCAAAAAAAAACCTTCCACAATTTCGTCGATCATCCCGCAAATATAAAACTAATTCCAGAAACTAAAACAATATCCGAAAGCCTATAAACGTTAAACATTTTACAATTTACAGTGGTGAATGACATCTGCAAGTGACAAAAAGGGTCACAATCCTCTCTTCTAATTCCAGCAAATATAAAGAAACTAAAACTAATTTCACAATGCAATAAAATTCAAACCAAATCCAACAATATCCTAATATTGATAATGAAATCAACAAAATACAACAAAACTAATATACAAAATCCAACAAAACTAATATAACTTACACTACTTTATGTCAAATATTAACAAAAAGGCAAACAAGCATCGTGAATTCAAGATTAAAGATCAAGCATAGTAAAGTCTTCGTCTTCCTCTCCGTCTCCATGGCATGCAATTTCTGACAAACAAACAAACATAATATAAAATCAATTAAAAAACAGTAATAATTTATATTGATAATGAATTATGATATAGAATGAGAATATACCTTCATCAATGATTTTATAATCTTTCAACCGGTCCAACGTGTCCAATGGATCTAACAACGTTGGACTTTCTGATAGGATCCAACTCTGTCCGCATATAAGAGCCTCTACAGTCTTTGGTAATAAAGAGGTCCGGTATTTGTCAATAACACGACCGTCAGTACTAAATGCCGACTCTGAAGGAACAGTAGTAATCGGAATGGCCAAGACATCCTTTGCTATTTTACTTAGAACTGGATATTTATGTGAATTCAGTTTCCACCATAGCAAAATGTCTAGATTCTCTGAATATTCCTCAACAGGCTACTGCAAGTATAGATCAAGATCCGACCTACTGCTTCGAGTCTCCATAGAAGAGGAACTACTACCATAATATCCTGAGAATTCCTGAGAATTTTAGATATTGAATTGTGTTGATTATTAATAAATTGAATTCAGGATGACAGAGATGATTACAGAGGATGTCCAACATATGGCTCCAGATTGTAATCGTCTCCTCAATTTGAATTCAGGAACTAATCAACACAATTCAGATCTCGGATAATTAATAATTTTGGATATTAAAACAAAACAAAGTAGTAGCTTCAAGAATCAATCAAATAAGTAAATAACATTTTCGGAGGTCGGACAGAAATCATCCAGTCCAGAAGCTTGGTCGAAACAAAAAAAAAAAACAAGATTGTGAATAATCAGGATGAAAGAGATGATTACAGAGGAGTCTTGCGAGAGTTCGGAGGGAGTTCGGACGGAGTCTTGCGAGAGTTCGTCGGCTCTGGTTCGTCGGCACTGGACGGGCGTCGGGGTTAGCAGGGAGTTAGGGTTAGAGTGAGAGCCTCGCGCGAATCCTTTAAATCCGATATTAATCCGATTGTCGGATTGATTTTTTGATACATGTACCGAATACCTTATCCGATCCGATCTGGATCGGATTGGCGGGTTGGGTCGGATACGCCCACCCCTAGGCACAATTGCTTTGGCGATCACTGTTTTGCATTATTAAAAGGGTTGTCTTTTTAAAAAGGTGGGGCGGTTGTTTATAAAAGAGAATCAAAGAACCTGTTGGACAAGGGTCCTGTGCATGAAAAAGTTGTCTGTGTATGTAAAATCTTTTTTGCTTGGCTGGTTAAAACTTGGACAACATAACATATGATGTTAATTGTAAGCGTGTACTGACAATCCTGCTGTACCAAGTAGTCTAAACGGACTGTAAAGTGTGGACATACATGGCTTGTTATGGTGGTAGGGATGGAATGCTGAAGACTAGCAAAGATGGTTGAAAATGTTTGAAAATATTATCCTTCATGAGTTACTTTCTCACTTTTTATACTTATTTGTTGAATAACATATTAGTTTACTGATATTTTTAAGCCTTGCTGGGCGACCACATCTGTCTAAGTTGATTTCAGGGACATAATGTCTGTCTAAATTTGAAAATTTATCCACATGCTGTAATATGACTACCATTTTTATGTAGCATATGTTTAGGTTCTGTAACTGACCTTGTTACTTTTCCCATTTTAGGAAAAACTTTATCAAATGATCTGGAGACAGCAAGAGGGAGGCACGAGAGTGACAATGAGTGATGTACTTAGCTACATTCAGGTCATTAATCTTAATCTTTATTTTGAGCAAATATGTGATTTTAATTCGTTAATCTTAATCTTTATTTTGAGCAAATGTGATTTATCTATAAATACTTTCCCAATCTATGGAGCCCTTGAGCCTGCCAGTACAATATTGCTTGGTTCATGCCCAAAATGTATTGTACTTGTTAAAGACGAAAAATTCATTTATAAATTATTTACAGTCTTCACTCTTGAACGATCTAGCATTGCATACCTTCAGGTTCTTTGTCAAGCAGATTGTCACACAATCAGTCAATAAACAAAGTTTTTCATTAACTTTAATGAAGAAGCACTCATTCCTTCAATCCTTTCCCTCTTGTAGTTCCTTTTACACTTGTTGTCTTTCATAAATTCAGTCAACTCCTTCTAATTGTTGGTTTGTTAAGAGATTGCTAACCGCCTAGTAATTTTTTTTATACATCAACTCCTGCTAATTGTTTGTTTTGGTGTTTGTATCATCATGATTTCTGTTGCACAGTGATTACTAATATTTCCTGAGAGTCAGCCATCTTCTTAAAGCTTTTTTATGAACATCTCCTGACAACACAGAACGAGCTGGATTATAATGGGGATGAGGTATCAATGTCTCCAAGGGGACCGGTCCAGCATCAGCAATATCAACCATTTTCGAACTCTGGATTTCCTTTGTCTTCTGCATTGTCAGGTTCGACAGCCACAGGACAAGGAAATCGATCTGAACAGTCCGATAATCAATCCAGAAATTCAGTCTTCTCGAATGCACTGTCGAGTCCTGTTCGCCGAAGTCTGCAGGACTATCATCTTGCTCAAGGTATTTACAACCCAAACAATGGTGGTCTTCCCTCGGGCAATGGTGTTCGGAGCAATGAACCGAGCTTTCTTCAGCATCAAACTGGGAACACAAATCATGTAAGTTCAAATGATTCTTCAATGGAGGATACTAACGAATCTACTTACTAATATGCGGAAAATGGTCTGGTTTAGGATGAAATTAACCGTTCGAGAACCATCTTATCCCTACTCTTGATGGGTGTCAGCACAAGCCGGTTCGATTCAATCAAATCCATTCAAATTTCACTTGAACTAAAATTAAAATGAAAAATCGATTGAGTTAATCAAGATTTTATTTTAGAATAAAACTAATCAGACTTGAACCAAACCATCTTATCCGTACTCTTGATGGGTGTCAGCACAAGCCAGTTCGATTCAGTCCGGTCAACCGAGTTCCACTTGAACTAAAATTAAAATCCAAAATTGATTGTTCAGTTAAGATCGATCAAAAATAGACCTAAAAGATTCATGTATGTGCCAAATAGGAATAGTATGATCACTAAGATGACCTAGCTTGGATCATTTTGAGATGGGAGGGAAGAACCGTACGTTTCACACGTGCGAATGAGTGTGTTGAATATTATCCACATAAACCGTACCATCGTTTCTGATAACTTCTCATCGTCTCCAGTCCGCCATAACAGCGGCGAGAGAGAGAGAGAGAGTCGGAGAGAATATGTCAGCGGCCGGTTCGATCCCTTCTATGAGCCTCCGTACGTCGTTGTCCTCGCCGAATTCTTCACCTTCAGCTTCTTCTTCGTCTTGTCCTTCTGCGTCTTCTTCCTCCGTTCGTCCTTCTTTAAGATTCGCTTCCGTTCAGCCCTACGCAGTCATTGTAAGGTGCTCTCAGGCCGATGGTCCTCTGAGAAGACCCGTAGTTCCTCCTCTCAGGGAGCCCTCCGCCCCGACGCCTATCAAACCCGCCCCTACTCCACCTGCTTCTCCGTCTCCTCCTGCGAAAGTTGCGCTGGTTTCTTCCGAGGAGAAGGGCGTTATTACGCTCGAGTTTCAGAGACTCAAGGCCAAAGAACTCCAAGACTATTTCAAGCAGAAGAAGCTTGAAGAATCCAATCTGGGGCCGTTCTTTGGATTCATCGGGAAGAATGAGATTGCTAATGGAAGGTAAACCTTCATCTTCAGTTATTAATTTTGCACGCATTGTTCATTGATGCTGGAGCTCCCAATTCTGCCCTAAAAATTACCTCTACTTCCTGCGTCCACAAATTCACATATAATTCGCCATTTGATGCGTTCACAGAAATAAGGAAATACAAGGGAATATATTCACTCAATATCCTAGGTTTCCCCAAAAGTATCTGCTAATATCCCAGACAATTACATTTGTCTTATTCTCTGAAGTTTTATCAATGAACCTGCTGATAAACATAGAACATTGTTGAGCTTGTCTGGGGAACACTGAATTTGGTTTTGCTTTTCATATCCTTGTTTATTTTTTAGTCAAATATTTAGTTGGAATGGGGAGATAGAGTTCTTCAATTGAAGCTCTCTGTTTAGTTGGAATGGGGAAATAGAGTTCTTCAACATGTCTCTGTCTTTTTCCTGAACTTGGTATTGTGAACAAACAGGTGGGCAATGTTTGGTTTTGCTGTCGGAATGCTGACCGAGTATGCGACCGGATCGAGCTTCGTGGATCAAGTGAAGATCCTTCTCTCCAATTTTGGAATACTTGATTTGGAATGATATCCACTTCTTTGTAGCCGAATTCGAGTGTTCCTTCAAATCCCGCCATCTCCCCTTCGATTTGGTTTCTACTCGCGCATGCATCGTTTGATTCGATACCAATCGCAGTTGTTTCGGCTTGACTCCCCGAGTCTATAAAGGTCCTTTTTGTTGGGTTCTATGTGCATGAAGTTTACTACTGAGTTTATTATGGAAGTGTAGCTAGTTTTAATCTTCTTAAAATGACATGAACTCTTAACTGGGGTTGTACGTCACATCAGAACCAGGCAAGGCAATGGAATGAACCCTTATTGCACTAATTTATATTTATTACGTCATACTTACCAAGGTGTTGCTAGGACGAATTTAACAGAGTACTATGTACGTAAATTTGATAATTAATTCTGTTTTCTTAGAACCATGCAAGGCAATGGGCTCACCTGCGAGCGAATCCGATGATAAAAGGGCTCCAGGCCAGAACCATCAGACAAAAGCACGAGGCCAAGATCGTCTCTAAATTGAACTGAATTGTAGAAGATGCAACCAAGCTTTTGATCAGATCCAAATAGATTTCTGAAATATGTGTAACAGTAACCACATCGATCACTGCAACCATTTCATTCCGATTCAACCTGCGTCATCGCATGCAAAGGAAACCCTAGAACCCACACATACACACACGCAATCCACAATCAATATCTGTAGTTAGCGCCTTCAATCTATTCGATGCCTTTTACTCCTCCGACGCGTTTCTCTTAATCAAAACCCTAGAACACACCTGTCTAATAATTACTGCAATACCAGAATTAACGAAGCTGAATTCGACGTTTCACACACCATAGTGACTGTCGCTGAACTTTCTCTTGATCCAGCTGAAGCTTTTCGTCAAGCTCGACTTCACCTTCCGCTCCATTGCGTAAACGTTGTAAGAAGCGATTCTCCGCTTTCTCCGATACTCCGCGTCACAGGAACCGTTCTTCTGAGTCGGTCCGTTGAAGTTGTAGGAAGTCGGTCGGTCCTGGAACCCGAACTCGCGGTAGGAGTACTCGGGAAACGATTTGCTCTTCTCCATCAACGCTAGAACAACTTCACAGGCGCCATGGTTCCCGCTTTATATAAAAAAACGAACGGTGGAGATTGGAGCCTTTTCGATCCGGTGCGGTGAATTCCAGGATTAGCGTCAGTGGGCTGTCGCTTAGGGCTCGATAGGAAGGAATCATAGGGCCAGGCATGGTGATAAGGGTGGGCCCCAGCTGAAAGAGTTCCAACATGCGTGTAATCAGTGCTCGCTACACGTGGGACCCTAAATTTTACTTCACTCTCTAATTTAACTAAAATTAAATATTAATTAAGTTACTAAATCATTTCAAAGGCGGCCTTTCTGAAAAGGCTGGTTAGTGGAGTTAGCTTTAAGGCTTTAGTATCTACCATTTTACTTTGCTACGAGTAATCTAGACCTTCCATCGCTGTCCTAGGGCCCACCAATATCTAATCGAGCGGACGAGAGTTCCCTTCATTTATTCGGTATTTGGAAACTTCTCTTTCTACACATCATTTTCCCACTAGGTACGTAGGAGGAAATTATTCCTCACCGCATCCTAATGGGCCAAGGGGTGGATTGTAATTTCGCAGCAGCTCTTTGGAAAACATCCTTATCTATAATATTAAAAAAGGCAAATATAATTAAATTTTAAAAATAGTCGATAATATTTTAAATATATCGTAACTATAATAAAAATCTTGTTATTTAATTTATTTTTTAATTTTAAATCTTAGTCTATTCTAATTATTAATAAAATATTATGACGTCATAAAGTCTTTAAACGGTCTTTTCTTTTCTTTTTTTTCTAAAAAAATATAATATTTGTGGAAAATAGTGAAATGGGCCGGTCTGGTGGACTTCACCATTTGTATTAATACAAATGCAGGAGATTGCAAAGAAAGCTCAAAACAACACAAGTTAGAAGAGGCTGTTCCTAGAGGTTGGCCCAGGCAGCGCCGCGCAGCTCAGCCTCTCCGACCATAGTTTTCAAATAAACATTATCGGTGTTCCTAACCGAACAGTTCGCCCGGATTTCCCCCTGCGTCCCGGTCAACACACTCAGCTGACTCATCTTCGTCATAAAATCCACGAACTTGTCGAAAAACAGGCTCTGGTTCACCGCGAAGCTACTCACGATTCCTCTGGTCCGGCTATCCGTGTACAAATCCTGGTCGGAGGTGAACAAACCCTGCCGGTTCATCAGGTCCACGTAGTACTTATTGTCGAACTTGTTCGGCGACCGGATGTCGAGAAAGGTGGTGTTGGTGGTGTTTGTGGCGGGGCAGGTGAGCTTGAGGTTGTTGGCGAAGGTCTTGTCCATGGTCGGATCTTGGGTCGGGTAGAGGAGGCGTGTGAAGGACGAGCAGTGGCTTATTCCGATGGTGTGGCCGCCGGACAGGGCGACGATGTCGGTGGCGCTGAAATTCTTGGAAGCTAAGTTGGTGAGGAGGGTGGTGGTGTTGCTCGACGGCGCCGGAAGGTTGTCTAGGGTTACTTGTCTCGTTGCGAAGTCCAATCCGTCTCTTCTTCCCAATGGCACGTCGTAATCCGGTCCACCGGACTTCAAATTAAGAAACCATAAAACTAAATCAGCCTCGCTGGTCGGAAACTATATAATAGTCGGAATTATGAGGACGATTGTTGAAACAATACCAAGAAGACGGCGTCGCGGGCGGCGAGGGTTGTTATATCAGAGCAAGACACGACTCTCCCGCATTGCTGCTCGAGCAGCGCGCGCAGATTGTTGATTATCTCGAACGCCGCCGCTCGCAGCGTCAGGTTCGGCGGCGCGTCCTGCTCGCTTGGTCCACTGGCTGACCCATCAAGCAGAACCGACCCATCACATCCCTGGACGAAGCAGTCGTGGAAATGGAGCCGGAGCAAGCCGGCGGCCTGGCCAATATCTTGCTTGAAGACCTTCTTCAGCTCTTTTCTGACGATTGATTCAAGCTTTGGACAGCTTGATTGATAGAACGTCCACGAGAGCCCACTCACCAGCTTCACAGACGACCGAACCCTAGCCTCCGACAGAGAAAACCCTGAAATAATCAAAAGAGCAATGAAAACGGAGAGAGAAGACGAAGCAGCTCCGGCCATGGCTGTGTTCTATCTCTTGTTGCAGAGACCAGAGCTCGTTTTATAGGCAGAGAAAGGTGCGTTTGTTGGACACACTTCCTCGTCCATGGCTCGAGCTTCTAACTTTATTTCGATTATTTAAGTTGTTAATTAAAGATGATTTAGATAATGTATTAAACGAATTAGCATGCATTAATTAGCATCAAAACAAGAGTAATCAAACGTAGGGAGGTGGCAGCCTAGTCTGCAATTGGTCAAAAAAGCTCTGCCCTATTTGTCGTTTTGGTCGTAAATTCATTTGGCATCAAATAAATTAATATATTATTTTTTGTAAATCTAAATGTTTCCATGTCCATGTTGGCGCCTCTGTCTCGTGGCGTACACATCTCGAAGTCCAAAAATTTTCTTTATATTTTTTGCTTTGATGTATAATAATTAATAATTATATATTAAGGATATAATCCAATATTAAACTAAAAATAAAAGCATCACTATGTTGCCCTTGATCAATGTTTGTTAAAATACATATAGATAAGGAATATTGCACCTACCAAAGTAGATTAGAAATGGATAAAATAGAGACGAATCTTGGAAATGTTGAACCTTTTTTTACTTTAATCTAAGGGTTTTGTTATTCTTGTTATTAAAAGACGAAATCTCTCGCCCCCACACTTCGATCCGACAGTTTGTAAAGGAGTAAGTCACGGTGACTTAGTAGGCTAGAGATGAAGACCTTTTGACTACGTTCAAAATGAGCTACCTCACATTGGAGGTAACAACTCTCACATTGCGACTGTTAGGCTTCGAACTTTAACACTTGTTACCAACTCTACAATCTCTGAAACGACTGAGCTAAGCCCGCGCGGGCTCGTTGTGTTATTCTTAGATTAATCGAACGATGGTTTAAAGCATTACATGTCATCCATCTAAGACTCGGAGGTTCTTTACCAATAATTTGAATTTTCAAAGCTAAATAGAGTGCCGATAAATCTTTAATTGATAGTTGGATAAAATACAATGTAAACATTGCTTAGAAACTTAGATTGATTGTCGGGATTGGAGTAGTATGATTCGAGATTTTGCTAAAGGGAACTTTCGTTTTCCCTCCTTACAAATGCAATTTTGAACAATTCTAGAAATAATCGGTGCAAGTTTCGTGTTAAAACGAACAATTTTATGTCACGAGTAACCGAACTTTGGTGCCATCATCGCACTCGTACCGGCTCCACGGAAACAGCTATGTTTTTTTCTTTTTAAATTAAACACGGAAAAAACTAAGCAAATGGCAAATATAGAACTTCTAGGGTTAGGATTGGTGTGGAGAATCTTTGGTTTTATCGTGATTAAATGGACATTGGACCCGTCTAGAAAGACTAGAGTCATCACCAAATGCAGAATAAAAAAATGAAAAAGTCAATTTTTAGGAGCTGCTTTTGATTTTTTAAACCTGTTTTTGAAAAGCATTATCCATTATTCCATTATCCATAGCAGCCCACGTGGCCATTTACTCTGTTAATTAACAATACAAGGACATTCCCTCTCCAAGACCATCATTCCAAGCCTACCCAATTGCTTTCCAAAACCCTAAAAAAAAGTGGCGTATTCTAGTTCTATAATTCTATTCCACCGCCCAACTTGGGAGAACCGAACAACCGATCTGATCTGAGGGTCATCAACCGACTCGAGAGTCGTGGGTTTGTTTTGTTTGGTTATTCGTAGAAAAATAGAATAAATATGGGGTTGATTTTTATTTTAAATTTGACTTGGAATGTTTAGGGGGGACTGCGTCCACATTTTCTTGGACCACTCCATAGAATTAGAATCGGACTCAATGTCACGTGACATAAGTTAATAGTTAGTGTTTCTAGTTTGATCCCCATTTTATTTTCTAATGACAAGAATCCTGTAATGTGATATGAAACTTAATAGTAATTAGGGTTCCACAAAGAATACGTATTAATTGAGAAAATAAGGTTGATCGGGAGGTTTCATGTAACGGATTTTCGACATGGGGAAAGATTTGAGTCACCGCCCATCCAGCCCGGAATATTTGTATCCACAATTCCCACTTCCCTTTTGAGCCACAACCCGCCCGGCCCAATCCACAGTCCTCATTTCTTCCCCCTCCATTTCCGTCGGCGACGACACGTCAGCTATTGTCGGCGCCAATAAGAGGGAGCAAGACTACGAAGCTGGCGATGGCTGCGAGAAGAGAGAATTAAAAGATACGGAGAAAACAAAAAGAGGTTTTTTGAAAGGGCGGCTGATGAAGAGAAGATTGGAGGAAGACCGGCGACGACGATGTCAACCTTCGGTCAAACTTCGGAATTCTCTATGAATATGGATTCGTTTGAAGGTTCAGTTCATCGTCGAGAAATTTATTGAATTGATATAGAAGAAAAAACAATGTCCGTTTTATTTTTCAAAAAACAATAACCAAACACTGCTCCAATTTCAAACGGAGACATAATAATGCATCATCGTCTTCTGGAAGGATTGGCTTCGGAATCCGTCCATGCTGGAGCCGGAAAACTTCCTCTCCCACCCTGGCTCTGATTTCCCGGCAGCCGGGGATAGAGGGGACGCTGCTGAGGGTAAAACAATGGATTAAAATCAGAGGATGAATCACCGGAGTTCGGAAACGAGGAAGATGATTGGAACGAAGAGTCGCCGGAGCTCTGAAATATTTGGAACCTCGACAGTGGAAGCTGAGGCGTACTCGGTGTCAACCTGGTGGCCGGAGAGTGGGAAACAGACGGAAAATTTGCTCGGAAACTACTGGTCGGTGGAATTGCTCCGACGTTTTCAGGAAAGTTAAGCTTGGCTTTGCTTCCTCTGAATCTCAAAGCGGCTTCATCGTAAGCTCTAGCTGCGGCTTCTGCTGTTTCAAATGTTCCTAACCAGACTCTTGCAGCTTTATACGGATCTCGGATCTCCGCCGCCCATTTTCCCCACGGCCTCTGTCTAACTCCTCTGTATCTTCTTCTTTGCTCTCCTGTTTCTAATGTTGAAGGGTCTGGTTCAGCAAAGGCGGTCGAAGTGAAAATGGTCGGAGAAGCTGGCTTCGCTGACTCTTCTGCTTCTCTCTCTCTTTTCTGACCAACCCAGAGGTTGGAACCGGAGCCGGAGCTGGAGCTGGAGCCGGAACCAAATCTAGAGCTAGCACCATTGAATGGCCTTAAGCTTGAAGAACAAGTTGATGAAGGTGAAGTAGTATAAAAAACACCTGCTGGAGCTTGAGGGAATCCGAAAACGGTGTCGTTTAAGTTACTCTCGTATCCCCACTCGCCGTCTTTCTCCCCGGAAACACCGTTTGAAAGCGATGGTACAAAGTCGGTGTCTATGCCGGAGAAGAACGTCGGCGAAGAACTCAAGTCGACTGGCTGCTGTGATAATGGACAGTCAAGTAAATATTCCGGATATAATAAAGCAGACGAAGACGTAACTTCTCGACCGTAATAATATCTCTCTTCATCGCCGTCTACAGTTTCTTTCGACGAGAAACTGTCGTCGTTGCCGGAGTTCTTCTGGTTCGCCACCTTGAGCAAGCACATGAAAAACAGCAAAAGCTGATTACTCAGAAGATCTTATACTGGCGAATTTTCACTACCCTCGAAAGAACAACAGCTATATAACCAAGTCATCTTCAAAAACTCAAAACCGCAATTAATGCAGATTCTTAAGCTTCGAAGAAACCCGTGTCATCTTCGTCAACCACACCAGTAGCGAAGAGCTTTTTGGTCTGAGTTTTGCTTCTAAAATTTGTATTAAATAGACATTATTAAAAAAGGAGTAAGATACCCAGATAGCGGCTTCTCACGTTCACACACAGAAGCTTTGACCGGATTTAATGGCGATGCAATGAGTCGCGAACCTCATCGATAGTTTCGTCGGTGATGAAGGAGACGGGAGAAGATTGTGTTTGAATTGAAAACTTTTGCCGACTGAAAATAGTGGAAAGATTCGACGTCACTACAACGAAAGAGAGATAAGTAGGGGTGGCACCGGCCTCTCCATGCGTTTTTATCTTGATCTTGAAATATAATCAGACTTATAACTTTATTTTTAATTTAATTTAATTTTAAAAAAAATTAAATATAATAATAATAATTTATTATATTTGAGTTACATTTTAACAATTGAACGTATAACTAATTTTAAAATTTATATTAATTTAAAAAAAAAATGACCCACAGTCTCAATTCTGAATTCACAGTACAGATAGGGACTGATAGACTGGGCAGGTCACCATGTTTAATGTGCTAAATTACTATAACGTAAAACTAAATATGTGAACTTTGAGTAGACAAATACTATAAATAGCGTTGGTATGAAGTCCCGAGCTTGTCAGCACAATACTGCTCATTTTAGACAAGACTTTGCGTGACTTTATTTTTTTAGCTATGTTCAAAACACGTTATTAATGCTTGTGTTTTGTTACTATAGCATAGAAGTATTTGTGCAAGAAATGTACGTATTATTATTATGATATGTTATATGCTAATTTAGACACATTTTAAAACATACATAGATTACGTGTGGTGTAGTTAGAGGCGTCATAACTTTGGACGACCATATAATATCAATTATTAATATGTCACGTTTGGGTTCAAGTTGAGAGAATCCCGACCAAAGCCTTAGCGAGTGATATTTCTAAGATTAATAGAGTAGAAATGTAACCTATTTGTATTTTTTAATACACGACCAAAGGCATACGACAGTGTATTAAAATTATAGCCTTTTATATTTTAGGGTAAAGTGTCACGTCATCATTTAGAAAAAGTATTTATATGACTGTGCTTGGAATAAGCCAAGGTGGAGCAATTAGAGCACGTTTTTCACAAGCTGTGAGCCGCAACGCATCTGTGGGCACCTCACCCCGCCAACCAGGTCTACAATTGTATTTGTAATAATATGGGCAGCTGTAGTACAGAGATTTATGCCCTTCAACTTATATAATTTAAATTTAAATATTAATTTGTAAATAACTGTGATCAAAACCTTAAATTTTAAAAATTATCAATAAATATTCTAAATTTTATCATCTTGCAACAAATATTATATTATTATTACTTTGATTAATTTTAGTAATATTTATTAATTGAGTTCATACATTTCATTAATAAATATAAATTTATTATATCAAATTCGTTGATTTCTTGACAAGACATTGAAATCAACTAGACAGACAAATAACTAATTAAATTGATCAATATTTTATAATTAAAAAATATATATAATAATAAAGGGTTTATTGTAAATTATGATAAAATTTAAGATATTTATTAATAAATTTTAAATTTCAAGATATTTATTACAGTTACCCATAATTCAATGGGTAAATTATTATTTACCATGATATAAATATATTTTTAAAATTATTTTCTTATTTAAATCTTTTATTATATAAATTGATGTATCTAATTGGCTGTTTATGGAGTGTTATGATAATCTCTGGGCTACCGCGGAGCGCCCATGAATTAGGTGGCGATGTGCGTCCCTTGTGGAGATAGAACAGTGAGCTTGCGAGGCGAGATCCGGAACCGCTAAGCCTTAATCGTTAATCGTTGTCGCAGTTCTACGCCACCTCGAGCGAGAAACGGGTTGATTCGAACCCACAAGAGTGAGAATATGGAAGAGAGGAAAATGGACCAGACGACGATGATGGTCGGAACCTTATATTGTTTCCCCATCATACCTTTGAGGAACGGATAAAGATGGAAGATGACCCAGAAGGCGCAAAAATAGCTTACTGAGAAGTGAGAAGTGGACCCCATGAATCGTAGCCGTTATTGATGGCGTCCGATGATGTTGTGATGAGTAAAGACATAGGAGCGATCGATAAGGATGTCCATTTGAAGAGGTAGAGCTCGGAAAACTCTCCGTCGTCGGCAGCTTTTGACGTGACTGTAAATTTCGTGTTAACTCCGGCCAAGACCATGAGAAGACCTTGGAATAAGGCGAAAAGGTGGGCTGAGACGGACCCAAGTCGTGAATCCCGATCACCCATATCGGACAATGCCTGCTCAAGAGAATCTCGACGGACCCAAGAGCCCACCGGAGTACCTGGTGCAGCCCATCAGAAAGATTAGTCGGAGCCGACCCTTTAAATGCCGGTCTTTTGGGTATGCAATAGACGGATCGCCAACCATCTCACAGACATCATTCGGACCAAGGAAAACCTAAACCAGACATTATGTGTCGAAATCGAATGTTCGAATATACGGCCAACAAAACACGGAAAATCACGAAAACATAACAGCAAAGAAAACTCTCTTACTTGGATCATTCCTGGATGATCCCTGACATTGTTCCAGGCCATGGAGTTCCATCTTGCATTGTCCATCCATCTTCGGGGACCTTCCGCGCCATCGCAACTAATCCGTTGATCCGAACTTTGAATTCTTCGTAATCTCTCTGCATTCAAGATTTATGTTTTGAATCAAAGTTCTCCAAGTTAAAAGAACAAAAAGTGATTAGAAAATGTGTTATTAATTGCCTGACGTTCTCGGATGAATGCTGGATCGACTTTATCTTTCAAATAGTCAACTTTCTGGGCAAAGTACCATTCGGGGGCTCTAGGCTCGATACTAAACTTCTCTCAAATTCAGCCGTCTCCGAGAGGGCCTCGAAAGTAAGCATTGCAGCACCATCGTCCGAAACATGGCATGCAACTTTCTCGACCGGGAAATCCACAGCTAATATCGACAAAACCGTGTTTGCTGTGATAAGCGGAGTCTCTTTTAAAGGATCCACTGTACTCACAAATATGTCCACACAAGCTAACTCGGATGGCTTTCTTTCCTTTTCATGCCTAAAACATCTTCAGACAGACGATCGAGATAAGTTTCTCGCTCGATGGTACACCAATTAGGGAACTGATCCAATATCCACAACACGGCAAACCATATTTCACATACCACCGAAGTTAGCCATAGCCCATAGGCATCGTTGACGGGATGGAGAATTCGATAATGAAAAAACAAGCCGAGATGTTTTAATTTTCTTCTTCTCAACTATTTACTGTTTGTTCAGAGTAATTCTAGTTTTACTGGGGTAAATTAATTGCCGAGGTGTCAAATAATGATTTGTCCTGTCTTGTTGCAAGTACATGCCTGTAATTAAAATTTCCAATGGCGGGAAGGTGCAAAGATGTAACTGATGATCAAGTTTGATGGGCGTATTAATGAGGGTTTAATGGGATTATTAAACTAATTAAATGAGGTTATTTACATCATTCTCTTCGTCTTCCCCAGAAATGACTCTATATATAACTCCTAATCCTAAGCCCACTTCGACAGAACGACGACGGGTGAGAAATGGGTTCTATTAGGAAGCTCTTACTGGTGTTATTCACAGTGGCAGCCATAGCCAGCTCGAGCTCGAGCGAGGGTCGGGCATTGCAGCCACACGCAGGGCTCAGGGCTCGGCTGAAGCTGGACGCGGCGTCGAAATGCTGGGACTCGTTGCTGCAGCTTCAGTCGTGCAGTGGCGAGATCGTGATGTTCTTTCTGTACAGCGAAACGTCCTTGGGGCGCAGTTGCTGTGAAGCGATCGAAGTGATTCGGCACCATTGTTGGCCTGCGTTGCTGGGCTCGCTAGGGTTGACCCCTGAAGAAGGTGATGTTCTTGGAAACTACTGTGATTTGACCGATCATTCTCTCCCTTTTCCACTCCCGCCCACCCCATCTCTGGACCACGATGTTGAATTTAGTGAGCTGGAAAACTAGTTGTATTGTCTTTTTATGGGTTTTGTTTAAATAAAAATGCATGATGATCTTGGAAAATGATACTTGAAGGCTTTTAACCACCAAAATGTGACAAAGAAAACGGGGTTTTTTCAGAAAATTTACAGACAAAATCACGCATATATTATTGACGTTTTAATGCATCTGAAAACAACTGAAAGAAGACTCTTTGAAACCCAGATTACGCAGACATAAACACTGATCAAAGCAGGGTTTTCATGGCCGAATGCAGACAGATTAAAGCAAATCCCAGCAGGAAGATGATGATTATTTAGATTAGAAGATGAATTTTTTAGGGATTAAAAGAGGTGGTGGTGTTTCTTGCCGTGAGCCTCTTCGTCTTCTTTCTTCGACTCTTTCTTCTCATGGCGTTCGTGGAATGCATACCCTCCGGCTCCGACGGCCACCGTCGCTGCTATTTCTTCTTCGATCTTGTGCCGGTGACCGTGCTCCGGGTCTTTCTTCGCCTTGTGCTTCTCGTACTGAAAAAAAATTCACGTACTGAAAAAAAATTCACGTACAGCATTAACGAAACGATCGAAAGCAAGTAGATACCAGGGCAAAAGCGCCGGCGGCGGTGGCGCCGACCTCTTCGAGCTGTTCGAGGTGCTTGTGGTGCTTCTCCTCCTCCTCGTAATCGACGACGCCGTCGTCTTTCTCCTCAGCCATTACTTTGCATGTCTTTGTTCTTCTCTTTCAGGCTTCGAAGTTCATTTATAACTGTAACGATATCTACCCGACAAACGACACGTGGCATTTCCACATTTACTGTCGGTACTCGGTTTTATCCAGCAGCTGAACTCCGCGTCTAAAGAGCGTAAATTCTGGTCAGGTTCATTTGTCGTTTAAAGACAAATTTATTTAAAATTAATTTTGATAAATAAATTTCAATATAATAAAATCGAATTTAACCTTGTGATTGGGCTAAAATAAAACCAAAATCGAATGATACAAACCAATTATTCATTCGATGCAAACCAATTATTCAGGTCAGATCGAATGATGTTTTAATTTAAAAAAATTAATATAAACTAAAATTAAAATCAACTCAGAAATTCAGATGATTCGTCAGATTGAGTTGGTTACCAAATTAAATCTACAATTTATGAATAAATAATTAAATTTTAATTTCTTTGGGTCGATAACTCGCATGCATGTGTGAATTTTAAAAAAACTGAATGTGAATCCGAACCGAAACTAACCTTAAATATCAAATCGAATTAAATTCAAATTTAATTTTATAAAACCCGACCAATAGATTCAATCCATTCACATGACATTGTTCAATAGTGTCGGTAGGATCATAATTTTAAAACCCAGTTTGATTCGATTTTTCTTCATGGCTTATTTAATTACAATTATTATTTGTGTTACATTCACGTTTTTTTTTTGTATTATTCTATTTTTCGGGTATCGACCGGGTCGAATATAAAATAAGAGATTAGAAGGAGATACATAAATCAATGCTTTAAATACCCAATAAATTGATTGGTTAGTTCATGTCAACTATTGGCTAGGTTATGGGTGACATGATTCCAATTAATATTTTAATATTTATAATATTATTAAAAGTGGATGAAATTCTCACATCAGATCCCAAAAAAAACCGTGGTTAAAAAACCAGACCGTTGAGTTTAAGGTAGTGGACATAAATAATTAAGATTATTACAAAATAAAATAAAATATATAAGTATTTCTAGTAATTACTTCTATTTTTTTTCGTATCAATTACACCTTAAAATTTTAATATTATTAACTATCACCATATTATTACTATTTTCGTTAATTATTTTCGTTAATTTATATTTATTTCACGAATAATTTTCCTTCTTTTTAGATATTACGATTTATATGAAAAGTAATTAGCAATAATACATAAAATTAAAAAAATAAATCGATTGAAATCATAAAAAGAACACAGATTCATACGTACATGCTACATGGCACACATAAATTCAAACAGCACTTTAAAAAAAGAAACAGAAAATGAGAGAAAAACACTCAAATTGTCTGTTTAGCAAGATTCTTGGCATGTTTCTTCTCATGACGCTCGTGGAAGGCGAATCCACCGGCCGCGACGGCAGCCACCGCAGCAACCTCCTCGGCAATCTTGTGTTTGTGGGCATTTTCCGGATTCTTCTTGGCCTGGCGCTTCTCGTGCTGAAAAATTCCGACCAAAACAAACAACGAAAATCACAATATGTACGATTAAACGGACAAATACGATGATGTCGACGATCAAAGTATGATAATTTACCAGGGCGTAGGCGCCAGCAGCAGCAGCTCCGAGCCCACCAATGATCTCGAGATGCTTGTGATGCTTCTCTTTCTTCTTGTAATCGACCTCTTCTTCGATCACGGTCGTTCGCTCCTTCTTGTGGAGGCAGCTGAAATGTTGCTTCTTTTCCTCGGCCATGGCTGCTTGGAATTGCTGTAAGAATAAAGCGGAACGTTCGAGGGGAATATCGAAGGAACTTGGGATTTGAGGGGGAGGGAGAGGGCCTATTTATAAGGGAAGAAAAGTGAAGTCCTCATGGACCAAGTCCTCGTTCTTAACTTTCTTACCTTCTAAGAAAGGATTTACCTTTTTTTTCTCAAATCGTGTTCCCAAAAAGTCAAATGAAATGAAAATGGCCCGAGACTAACATGTTCTTCATCGTGTTCTAAAGGATTTAAAAAAGAAAGAAAAGAAAAACATTGAATTTGAGTTCACATCCATGATGATCCAACACAGAGTTGACAAATCAACACGTCTGGGAAAGATGGGAGCATGAACCTTCCTAGAAAAAACCACTCGTTGCATTCATCACCAAAAAAAAACAAATACCCGAGAGTGGACCGATCAAATAATAGACGTATAACAACGCAGCGGACATAGTCTCGGGAATATTAAGATTCTAGAACGTTTCAACGAGGATTCGCATGAACTTGTCCAAAAATTTGCAGCAGATGCAATCAGAGATGGTTCAGATCGAAAAAGAAGATTGATAGCAGCAACAAAATATAACAAATTTGAGGACAATGAACTTTCGTAAACCGGGGAAGAAGCGGAAGAGAAGGGAGAATCCGAATCAGAACACGGGGAAGGACAGCAATGGAGGACGGAGGGGTACTTGATTTTTTCGTTTCGGGTTTGATTTCTTTAATCAGAACCGGTAAAACCGAACCGAAAATTCACATCAACTAAGGGTCGAACCGAACCCAAATAATTTTAATTCTGAAAGCTGATCGGTTTGACATCAACTAAGGGTCGAACCGAACCCAAATAATTTTTAGAGAAAAAAAATTCAATCTACAACAAGATCTTCACGATTCAGAATGAGACATGTGGGTCTTTTGTGGAGTTTGCAGTACAGAATGAAGCTTTCCTTCCTACAGCTACGGCTGCTTCACCTTCAAAGTATTTTCTATTCGTTCCATGAGCTGACTTGCAGTCAAAGCACCCTCCTGAAAATAGTCAACAAAGATGGAAAAATTCAATCTACCGCATGATTCAAATCGAACAACCGGCCGGCATGAATACGAACAATGCCTGATTGCAGTAAACTAAAAGATAAATGATTCTATGAAGGGAGGATTGTTAGCATAGATCATAAATTTGCAAAACTAATCACTTAAACATCATTTCGAGGTGACTCTTAAAAGATAAAAATACAATTCAAGCTCGGCCGAGTTCTTGTGAATGTCACTAGAAGAATAAAAAGAAAAAAAATTTAAATTTCGTTAAATGTGATTCACATGAAAAAAGTAATTAATCATTCAAGCAATGACCCAAATCAGCCCAAAAATGTTCATAAATGAAAGCTGCGTGTGAATTGTGATGGAGGAAGAGCCTCCATCCAAATTCTTAAGTAAAATCGTATTTAATGTCGATGGAAGGAAAAATGCAACTTCGACTTACAAAGCGGTCATATGGTTTGCCATCCTTGAAAATGATGAAAGTAGGCAATGCTTCTACATTGTATTTTGCAGCAATACTAGGATATTTTTCAGTGTCGATTTTGACCACCTGAATTGTATCTCTTAACTTAGAGCCTACTTCCTGGAGAACAGGAACCATGTATTGGCAAGGACCACACCTGAATATCAAAGCTATGGTTATCAAAGCCATGTATCGAGAATCAACTAGTTTATGTGGCATCAACCAATACCATCTGAAAATCTCTTTCGTTTGTCAGCCAAACGCCATAGAATTACGTGATGGAATAGCATCAATCCAGCAGTAAAAGATTGCATGATTTTTCATACTGAGATTTATTTGTAAAGAGAAAGTTTCCCTTGCTTTTAAATGTAGTTATTGAAATGATTACATATGGTCTCAACGTGTATACCATAACATGCTTAACCTTCCTGTTCCCATTCCTAGATAGGAAACAGTAAGACTTAATTGCTGGTAGAAAGGAGATACTTACCAAGTTGCATAGAAGTCAACCAAAACAGGTTTATCAGCCTCTGCCAATAAATCATCGAAAGAGGAGAAACTTTGCTTTTTTGCTTTGACCTACACAAAGTATTGAGAACATATTGAAAGATTCGAGCCAAAGGAAACACAACATTTTATGGAAGAATTAAAAAGAACTTGAAAATGGCATAGTAAGACATGAATCAATATGGCAATCATTAATATCTTATTCCCAGAAGATAAACAAAAAGTTGAGGAAACCCCAAATGGAGAATTAATCAAGATGCATCGATTTGAGACCAAAATCCACTCACACACTAAAACAATGAGAATTAGGGACAAGATTATTGCTTGCCAATGGAAAGGTGGCTTATGAGAGCGCTTTATTACATCAGGGTAAAAACCAAAAGAGACGTTGTACAGTAATTGTCAGGGGGAGTGAATCCGTCTTATATTATGATGTACAATTAAGTGAAAAGTATCTAGCTTACAGGAAAGTGCACAGAAACTGCTAACTAGAAACATGAAAACATTTCTTTAGCCAACATTCATTCTGGAGAAGGGCATCCTTGTTTGTTAAATAGAAGTTTGAGATTTTGCAGACAAATTTTACTAGGGTCCTAAGTCTGACGCTCGAGCTCTAATAGTATAATGTCTAAGAAAACGCACTATCCCTGCTGCAATGGAGAAACGGCGAACAACTATCGCGAAATTAAAACAAATTAATAGCAGAACAGAGATAGTACCACAGTTTTATCCAGTTTCACGAAAAAAGGGATATAGTAGTTAAACATTACCAGCGGAAGAATCCTAGGTCGAAACAAAGGTTTGACCCCTTTCATTCCATCTCGAACACGGGAAGGCCATGGAAATCGAACAGGAGAGAAGGAAGAAGGTGGAGCAACGCAATTCGAAGCATAAAAATTAAGCACCGGAACCGTCGATGCAGAAACGGAAACCGCCATCAGAATCTCGATCGATTCATGCAAATCCAAGCCACAGGGCTTTGTGTGGATGGATCGGAAAATGCCAAAGAGTAAGAGACCTTACCCAACCAGATTACTAGAATTCGCGGCACAGGAACTCTTACGACCAAAAAACTAATCAAAATAAATAATTAAAATTACCCTAATTATTAACAAATAATAAAAATAGAAAATTCTTTTATAAATAATTTAAGATATTAAAATCTTAAATTTAACTTCCTAACAATTTTTTTTTATTTTATAAATAATGTTTTTAATTAAAAATATTAGATATACTTTTTAATTATAAAATAAAAAATATATAAATAATATAAAATTAATATTATATCATTTATTAAATTAATAGACAGAACTATATAATTTAGGTAAGTTGTACCCAAAAGAATATTAATTCAAGAAGTAGCAAGTAGCAACGAATTCTATATTAACCTTATAATTAATCATATTATAGACAAAATATGGACATTAATCATACTTTAAAAACAAAACTTTATAATAAATCATCATCGCGTGACAAAAAAACAGTCTCGTACGAGATAAATTGCATAGTATTTGAACATTCTCCGGGCAAATATCGATCGTTACTTTGTCTCGAAGCGAAAATCCAAGTAAAAAAAGTGGGATTTTTTCGGCACACCATTGTACTAAGATCGCGCAAGAATATTACCCGTCACTTGTCCACGTGAAGGCGAGAAGAACAATGGCGAGGGCTGAGAAAATGGTCGAGCAAGCAAATAACCAAAGAGTCTTGCTCGGTTTTCTATTATCGGGATCTCTCCTCGTCACCTCGACTTCCTTGAGCAGCTCTCGCACTCGGTCCATGTCCGAGTCCTTGGCTGCTCGGACCAATTTCCGTTGAATTTCTTCGAGCTTTTCGAGCCTCTTATTCTTAGAAGAATCACCGGTAGGCCAAATAAAACCCGTCATTTTCCAAAGCAATACGCCTACGTAGATGGCGACAATACAATCAACACTATAATGGTGGCGCTCCCTAATTTCCCGCTGAGCGCTGTGAATTACAAGGACCCAAACGAGAGCCGAGCTGAACCCGCCATATGCTTCCTGTAAAGATACTATGTAACATTAGAAACCTTAAAAAATGGAAGTATATGTTCGGTTTGAATTGACCGAAAAAGAATTTATTTACCGTCCACGCCATGGCCGTAAGAACGGCGACCAGCATGTGACCGCTGTATAGAAGGTCATTGCATCCACCTCCGGCCTTCTTGAGTAGATTGTACCAAGAAGATCCTTCTGAAACTGTGGGGCGAAGAAAATTTATTAAGAAGCTCATCGAGCCCCAATCCGGTTCATAGTCGCCTAAAACTCTTCCGGGATCCACTGTAAAATGCAGACAAAGATGTCGAAAACGCCTCTATAGTTAGACAATAATAAAATATCAACTATCCCAAAAATCTGAATTTCTGAAAAAAAGATAATTTAATTATTTATATATTTTTTTATATTTTCCCGAGATGCAAGTATTTACCTTTTGTTTAGTCCTTACATATGAGGTTTTTTTTAATTAGATTTTTTGATTTTGTAGATGATCTAAGTAGTGATATCTATCTCGGATACCATAATAAATTATCACCTATTTTAAAAATCCGAATGGGTAGAACAATGATAATTTAATCATTAATGTATTATCTTGACCGACAATAAACACTGAAAAATCACAAAGAAACATGCATACCATAAGCAATATCTTGAGCTATTAACTGGCGAATCGAGTTAGCATCAGAGGCATAAGGAACATAATACTTCTGAGCCCAACGGTGAGGATAAGAAGGAACTCTGAACCGAGTATAGGCACACCATGGCCGAGCAGAAGGAAGAATTGTAGATACGAAAGTTATGGCTCGAAGAAGTCGACCGATTGCCATTGTAAACATGTATCTAGCCCCTAGCCCGAGCCCAGGAGCTTTCACACACTCAAATAGCACAGAAAACGCCAGCATGATAAAGAGCATCAGGAAATGATGCAGGCCGATAATATGAGCTCTTAAAATCTCGACTATAGCATGGGGGAGTTTCTCATTTAATGCCAGAAGCAACCATTGACCAGTGTCGGGAAGAGGATTAGTTTCACTGTCAATTTTATCAGAAAAAAGATAAATCTATTTTTGAGTTCAATACAGCAGCTAGAACAGTAATGAAACAAGAACATGGATTATATTCAAAATAGGTAACGAGTAATGACAGGGAGAAGTTTAATCCACAAGCTCAGAAAAGTATCTGTCAAAGAATTATCGGAATTGCTGTTTAATGTTCATCAAGCAAGATCGAAATGAGAAACAATGGAGTCAACGTCTTCTTTCCCAAGTTAGACCGTCGATTTGTTACTACTTTCCCAAAATAGACGATACTAATTTCGAACACCAGGTCAAATCAATAGCAGAATCGATCAAGCTCAAATAACAAGAACAGAATCGAAAATCAAAATCAAAATATTACTCGAAACAGCCGATCTAGTAAGAACTTAAACCGGAGTAGAGAGATTTAAGTAGAGTACCCATTACCGGTGCCAATCGAGGCCGAGAACGGCGGTGACAAAACGGACGGAGAGAGCTTCAAAAAGAAGTGCAGAGAGCATGAATAGCATGGAAGCGAGAAAGGGTATGGCGGAACGAAGCTCAGAAGACCAGTGCTTGTAGAAAGGAACGCGAATGACGGCGACGAGAGCTAGCCCAGACCAGAGCACCGGCTGCAATCGGGAGTGCCACGCCGGCGAAATGTCGCGTAGGTAGTCGACGGCGACATACGCTATGGCAGCGAGGCCTAACCCACCGCCCCTCGCCGCCGGCCACCTCATAGCTGTCGCGATCGCACCGAGAGCCAGGGGTTTAGATGAAAGGCGACATTTTTAGACATCCGATCGAGCTCCATAGTTATCTTAAATTGATATTTTTTAAGAAATTGTTAAACTCAGTTAAAATTGAAAATTTCTTCAAATTGATGACAATTGTTTTTTAACTCCTTTAAACCCTATATTCTGTAATGGGACCCACGAAAAACAAATCATTTGGTTCTATTTTCTTCACCCAATCATAGATCGACAGCTAGCAGATCTATTCTGACAATGTTCCGGCTACTAAGTCGAGGCCATTCGAACCGGGTCTAAAGCCACCCGAACGAAATCATTGAACCGGTTCGTATGTACGATCATGAATCCCCCATAGCCATTTGCCTATTCTTTCCTCGCAAATTCCCGGGCTCGCTCTGTCGGCGCTGTACCAACAGTCACAGACGGAGACCGAGATCGAGCTTGAACCCCGAAACCTCTGCAGTTGCAGGAACCCTAGTTAGAGAGGACGAGCTTTCGACGTAGTCTAATCGACGATTTCTGCTAATTTATGAGATGATCGAAGTTTATGGCGTCATCGAGCTCGATTAATTCGGATCCACTGCGACGGTCGTCCTCTTCTTCTTCTTCTTCCTCCGCTAGAAGAAGGAAAGCTCAATCTGATCAGAGCGAGCGGAACGGCAATCTTTATCCGAATCAAAACCATAATTTCGCCTCCATGACCGTTGATGGCCTCCTTCGCAATGTCACTGACTACAATCCTACGGGTAAGTCCACGCTCCTGGATGCTCAGATAACCGTAGAGGATACCTATTGCCCGAAAAACGCCTCTCCTGCAATAAATGGCGATCCTAATCGCTCTTCAAATGGACTCAAAACTGTGGATGATGTTTGGAGAGACATTGTATCAGGAACTCGGAAAGAGTTGAAAGAGGAGTGTCCTGACGATATGATGACGCTGGAGGATTTTCTAGCCAAAGCCGGCGCCGTCGACAGTGTCGATGTGATGGTGTCGCCAACTGAGAGGTTGAGCGGAGGGATGTTTGCGTTCGATGACATCAATCCTAGTCCACTTCAATCGCTGGATAAAATTGAGGGGGCTATCGTTGCTTATGGAAACGGTATCGATGTGTTTGGCAGCGGCGGAAGTGGGAGATTGAGGAGAGGTAGGTCTGTTATAGAACCGTTGGACAAGGCCGCTGAGCAAAGGCAAAAAAGGATGATCAAGAACAGGGAGTCAGCAGCGAGGTCAAGGGAAAGGAAGCAGGTGGATTTCATGGCAAAATTTTGGTCTTTTGTAATTTTTTGAAACAATTGTCTCTGGTTCTTTGACGATTGTCGAATCAGTAGTTCTTTCACTCAACTATTTAAGTTACTGTGATGCAATCGATGGATTTTAATGGGTTCTTGAGTTAGTAAAGCTTGCGTTTTCATTTTGGACTTTAGGCCTATCAAGCTGAGTTAGAGTCTTTGGCTGTGAGACTAGAGGAAGAAAATGAGCAACTGTTGAAGGAAAAGGTACTGGATATAGTTTGATATTATACCATGTTAGGAAGGGAATGACTGTTATCGTTGCCTATGTATTGTTTGTTGTTATGCTCTAACTTGGATGGTTGTAATGTTGTTTACCTTTTTCTTTGTTGATGTTTGATCATAACATCTCCTATCGGCACAAAATGGCTTATTTCCATTCATAAATAAGCCAAATTTGTTACCATGTATCTAATTTAGAATTTGCTTGAAGATATATGTGTTACAATTAACCTCTTTTGCCAGGATTGTCCGTTGTATTTTCTGATCGGGTTTTGTCTTAAGCTCCTAAAACTTTGCCTTGTGAATAAATCTTTATTGTCTTTCCATGAATGGCTTTTCACCATTTCATGCATGGAGGGTTGCTAGAGATCCCATGTTATTTATTTGTCAAATTTCAGAATCGTCTTGGTTATTTTATTGGTCTCTACTGTTAAATTGAGGGTTTGTTTGCATTTCAATTTATTGTAAAATTATTTTCTTTGACAGGCTGAGAGAACAAAGGAAAGATATAAGGAGGTAATTATCTTTACCCATTTCTTTATTCTTCTTTTATGAAAATGATGCTTTCATCCTTAGTATATATCATCTTGGTGATTTGTGAGTATCTGAGGAAAAAATTAATAAACGAAGGGATGTTCCTTTCCCTTACCTTCATTTTGTTTGTAGTGGTTACCTTTTAAGATTTTAATCTTTTGGATGGCAGAAGGCTAAAAATTCGTTGGCCTTTTACTATATCTTATTTCGATGCCTCTCTCAGTCAGTGAGTCACAACCTTATTAAGAATTTGATTACTTTCGTCTAAAGTTGTTTCTGTCTGTGCCACAAGCTGAATACATGTTAGGAAAAGGTAAACTTTAACCTCGTACCTCTCAGGATCAGAGATTCGTTGATTGATTTTATATCTGGCCCCAGTATTTCCTTTTTCGTTATTTCTTTTCTAACTAGCAGATTGGGAGATTATTTATTCACTAAATCATATTACAAGTTTGTTTCGATAGATTAAACGAAGAGAACATTACAGAGGCTCACTAGTTAATTTGGAATTCCAAAATGCAAACACGAGTTAATTTACCCTTTGCTTTTTATTAATTTAATGAAAATTTTCAAGTGCATAAACAATGAACAGCAATTTCTGGAATTCCTCTGAATGTTGAAGTTTACTGTATCTTTGAGTTGCTGATTACTGATTTATTTAATATGCTTCTCCTTTAGTTGATGGAGAAAATAATCCCAATTGTGGAGAGGCGAAAGCCACCTCGTGTCCTAAGGAGGATTCGATCCTTCGAATGGTAGAAGCTCATAACATCTAAGCATGAAGAGAACTGCTGAGAAATCAAGAACTAGATTGGTGGCAATGAAGAAAAATATGTGAGATTAGATGGATCATATTCTTCTCGTGAGGCTACCATATATAAACTTGATGATCATCAAAGGGTATCTTCTGGGTTTTTTTATTTAATAAATTGAACTAGCAACCAAGTTCAAAAAAGGAAATTCCATTTTACCAAATTAACGAAGCAACTTGGGTTGGAGAAGCTATAGTTAGTTGAGGTAAAGTGAATGTCAGTTACCACCATTACAGCTTTTTTTCCTTTTTATTTGTTCAGCTTCCCTCTGAGTTCGGATGATTAAGACTGATGGCAGTATTACATACGAACTAAGTACACCTTAGTTATATGATAATTATTCTTCAATAAATTTGATGTGTTTAATTATTCTAGTTTTTTCGAAAATTTGAGCATTAGCTGTTTGGTTTGTTTTTACATGTTGGTGAAATATAGTTCTTATTATTTTAGTCACTACCCAAAAACTCCATCATTCTTTATTAGATGACCATGGCACTTGGCAGTATAGACTTTGTTGACTTACGCGAAGAACAGATATTAGGTGGAAATTGAATAGCATGAACTAGTTGACTTTGTTAAGAAGAATATGATAGGATTGAAAACTGTTATAGCTTCAGTCTGAAGGCGGCAACGCTGGTTACCATAAGAGGAGGCAATGAATTTGTACTTTTCTTAAATGCTAGTTTACCTTTCAAAGATAGCCTGTCATCTTTTCCATTCTGCAACTGATATCTAAAACATCTATTATGGAGCTTGAGCTGGGGCTCAAGATTACAAGAACTCCCCATGATTTCTCCTCTGCATCCGATGCTTGGTTCGCTAGAACCGGAGCCAGCCCTCGCTTTGTGTCGAAAGAAACCGAGGCTGCAATTATTCTGACTGCTTACATGAAAGGTTGGAATTAATTTCATTGTTCTATATTGACTTTGTTTCTTTTATTCTTGTTGATGTTGGGATTCATGCAATTGCAGGATATAGAAGGGAGAATATTAGCATTAAGATCAATGAGCATGGTACTCAGATTGTGATCAGCGGGGAGAAGCCGGTCCAAGAGATGATAATGATGGGATGGATTATGCTGAAGAAGCAAGTGGAGATGAGGGAGTTCAGAAAGGTATTTCGAATCCCCGAAGGTGTTGTTCTAAACCGGATCAAAGCCAAATTCGACCAAGATGGGTCGATTTTGGCGATACATTTCCCAAAGTTGATCAAAGGCATTGCCGGGATTGGAATCGACGAAGAACAAGAAGAGACTGATGGGAGAATACATGAAATGGAGAGTAGCGGTATTGGAGATGATGACCGGATTTCGAGCGCTGACGAGACTCGACGAATCACAGAAGATAAGTTTAGAGGAAGACAATCTGAATTCGTCGACAAGTGGACCGAAACAACCGAAGAAACTAATGGATTTCAAGAGAAAGAGGAAGAATATAGGATTGCCGGAGCCAATCCAGATTCTAAGGATCATGAGATAGAAACACATGAAGCCATTGATGAAATCGAAGAAGAACAAGACTTGGCGACAGAAGAAGCTGAAAAAGACAAGATCAAACAAGCGAAGGAAGTAGAAAACGAGGAAGAACAAAGAGAGAAGACACAGAAAATTGTCGAAAAAGTAGACAAGAAGACGTGGAATCCAATTGTGATTGCAGGGTCGGCTTTTCTGGCATCCTCTCTCGTCGTCGTTGTTCTTGGATTCGTCAGAGCAAAAAGAAAAGATAAAAAATGAAAAAAAATTATTATTTTTAATTAATTGAATATTAGTTACCTTCATAATTCAGAAATCAGATGATGTCCCAGCACCAGACAGCACAAGGGAACGAGTCAAATGGTCAATGCTAAATGGTGGAAACTTTTACTGCTCAGTCAACAATTTCTCGCGTAGTCTGACTTTGACTAGTCTTGCTTTCGAAGCCAACCAAGGTTGACTATTTTGATTTTTGCGTAGTCTCAACCTTCTTCACCAAGCTTTGAATTTGACCAGTTTTTTAAACTGGGTATTTCCATTTGGCTCTAAAAAAGTAATCTTTCTTCTTCCATACCAGAATTTTTCAATGTCAGGTTAAGAAATCTTCACTTGACCTTGTCTTTAGTCTCTCGAATTCAGAACTTTTTTCTTGTCGGAGTGACTGTTCAAGAAGGTAGATTTTAGCTTCTCTTTTTTTTTTTTTTAATCCAGAACACCAGACAAAAGGGGAATCATTAAAAGAATCAAAAGGGTATGAAAAAAAAGATCTTACTCGCAGATTGTCGTTTGAATTGAACATTTGAGTCTCCATGACAATGCACCAATATCCAATTTCAAGATCATCGGAAACAGAAAAGGAGAGGGCTTGATTCAATACAATTGGATAGTTTCCAATAGAATTTCTTCCAATTATGGTAAACATCAACAGGGAAGACAAAAATCTTCTCCACAAACGAATCAACTCTGATTATAGAACAAAATGACAGTCGAAGAAGAAGAAGAAGCAAGATAAGCTACATATAAGATTCTTCTCAAAGCCTAATTAATTTACACCTTGTACGCCGATGAACAACAAGGAATTCTTCATACCCCGTTTTATGTTCCGCCATTGTTCATGTCCTCTCGATTCACGAAATCCCTTCCGTTCGGCAGCGCACTAGCCGGCGGAAAACCTCTCTCACCTGCCTCTCCAGAGGGTCCAAGCCCGCTTTCATGGCGTCACAAACAGTTGACAGCTCTTCCACTCTCTGCTTCATCTCTTCTACCCTCTCTTCATTAAACGGAAAATCAAGCAATTCGTTCATCACGCGGGTACATTTCTCCAGCTGATGAATTTCCTTCAATAACCCACAAGAATTTCTCCTCTCCCGCTTCTTGGATTCCTCCATGATTCGATCGTGTAAAGCAATCATCGGAGCCCCCCACGAGAATTGCCGGGGAACGGAAAAATGAGCCTGCAGACCCCGGTCTTGGCAAGGAATCGCGGCAACCAAAGCCCACGTTACGAACAAAAGAACCATGTTCATTGTGTAAACAGGGGATGCTAAGCCATTAGTAGACAGGAGATCGCTTGCCCTAGGATAAGCCAGATTGTTTCCAATTGCTTGGAGCTGCTTAGCAGCAGACCACGTTCTCGAAACGCTCCAAGAAAGGGAACGAGAATGTCCTGAAGATCGATGGTCTCTGGAGCCATTGTGTCGGCCAAAGGATCGATTCCTGTGGGAAACAATCCCCGGATTTGAATCCTTATCGTCAAGCATGACTATAGCCAAATCAACCAGGGCCTTTTTAGCGCGGCGAAATTGGCCTTCGCAGAGAGTTTTCCGATCATTCTTGTCGTTCAACGCAATTAATACGATCTCTAACAGCTTTTTCCATTGCCTGAGCTGATCAATTCCGTCCCGGACAGCATTACAGACGTCGAGCGTTTTAACGCTTCGATCCAGGTAATCGGCAATCAATCGGTCCATCGGAGACTTCACGATTTGAGATCTGTAGGTGAGGAGAATGATTCTGAACTCCTCTTGGGTGGAAAGAAAACCATCGAGAAGCTTCATAACCCACGAGAGAGAAAGCAGATCGCCGTTGCCAACGGAGGAGAGTTCGAGAAACCGGTCCGCTACTTGCTTCTGAAAGGAATCGAGATCGAGCTCCATTGACGAGGCCTCATGCGATGCATCCATCGAGTGAATCTGGTCCCGCCGAAAACTCAAAATCGATCGACCAAAACCCCCAAAACTAGCAGATGAACCCTGGTAATCGGTCGCTGGCATTCTCAAATTTCACACTAACAAGAAAAAAATCACAGAATCGAAGAATCGAAGAAAACTCAAATCAATCAAAAATCAAAACCCAAGCCTCAACCCTCGCAAAAAGAATTCATGCTCCGCCGGACAAAGTGGAGAAAGGGCGGCGAAAAAGCAGAGAGAGATTGTTGGAGGGTGGAGACAGAGAAAGAAGATGAATTTATTGGGCGGAATTTGAAACAGTTGGAGAGAAATGGTCCAATCCAGGATTATTTCCTTAATTACTCTAATTAACCTTCTAATTAACCTATTTTCTCACGTAATTTACTTACGCGGTCGTCCAAACACGGTCTCCACACGCTCGTTAATTCAACGGCATGGATTCGAGCAAATTGTACGAACGAATGTGAACCGTCAGATCAAGAATATTTCTCCTCTATCTGAAAACTGAAAAGAGACAAAAAGCAAAATCCAAACAAACATACTTAATTATTTAATCACCTGTTTAAGAATGCATTTAAGATTAATGTCGCATAATTTGATGGAGGAATCGCCCACCATTGTGCACACGTGGATGCACAGCTGGATGTCAGCTGGCAGGAGAAGGGGTGAAGCCAATGCCTGCCGTTCTAGAACGTGTCAGAATGAAAGCGAGATGGGACCCACGTTTTGGGCATTCAATAATAAAAACGTGACAGCATTACTCGAATGGGACCGGTCTGGTTTATAATAATTGTGAACCGGTTCGATTAATAATCAAAAGGAGCTGTTCGTAATTGATAATAATCAACCAAGGGAAGAGTTGCGTGACGAAGGAAAACTTGATGCCACCTCTTTTCCTTGGTGGGTCCAGTCGATAATAGTTAAGAAGGGTCGTCATTCTAGTGGGCCCCACTGCCAGGTGGGCCTATGTAAAAGTGACATAATAAAGGCTTCTAAATTTGGTGTCAAGCCCATTGAAAAAGCCCATCCTACTCGGCGCCAGGCCCACATGTATGGATGTATGTATGTATGTGGATGTTAGGGAATGTACACATACATCATAACCTAGAAAACAAAGAGTGATTCGATTAGGCAGCTCCAATTCGCATCTGAAAACCATGTTGTAACGTGTTAGTATCATCTTGAGTGGATGCAAACGGTAGGCATAATCTTCTATTATTATTTCCTATTTTCAAATGATCAATTATTTAATTATGTTTATGTAGAAAGATTCTTTCAAAAAATAATAGGGAAAAATAATAATAATATCATTTTTAAATTAAAATACAACTGTGAATTTTGATATTTAAGTTTAAATGAATTTATAAATAAAAGAAAATCATAACAAAATTCCATCACGAGTCTAAACCACTCGGGCTAGTAAGATTTCATTTTACAACAAAACATTAATCTAATAATTAAATGACTTCGCATGAAATGTTACATTAATAGGTAGTAAAATTTTTATGTTTGGCTCGTTTGGCTCGGCTCGTTTAGGCTCGACTGGCTCGGTTCGGCTCGCTCATTTAGGCTCGAGGCTCGCGAGCCGGCTTGAGCCAATTTTTTTTTAAAAAAACTCGACCGAGCAGGCTCGAATAGGCTCGACGAGCCAGCCGGCCTGGGCTCGAGCCGGCTCGATTGCCAGCACTACATAGAGTTCTGTAATTACGTAAAAAAAATATTAAATTTGGAACAAAACGTGACAATGCATAGAAATATTACACATTAGAATAAAATGAAATCCATTAACTATGGTAGGTCACACGCTAACCAAATTGCTCACAAATTAAGTCTATCTCATAAATTGCTCGGTGCCATAAATAAGATGACCTACATTCTAACCTGTTTAATTCAGCCATACGGTTTCACTCAAATTCAACATCAAATTTTAATTAATTAATCAATTTCAAATTAGTTTTATAATCGCTGTAATTTTAAATTAATTAATCTGTAATTTTTCTATTTTCCGCCTCACTGGAAATAGATTCTACAGTTCACGTACGAATTAGGTCCCACTCGAGAAACAGATAATAAATTCACCGAAAATCTTCGATTATAAAACTCGGAAGCAATCCATCGGTGTTTTCCTCTTCTTCTTCGCACTGGTTTGCAGTGGAAAGAGAAGTTTCATGGAGGGTGATTCTGCGGCGGTGAAAATTTCAGGTCAGGAGGCGGTGGCGCCGGGAGGTGGGATGAATCCAGGGGAAGAAGATAAGGGTGGAGATGACGACGGCGACAGAAACTGCGGCGGGAATCGTTGGCCTCGAGAAGAGACACTGACTTTATTGAAGATTCGCTCTGACATGGATTCCGTTTTTCGTGATTCTACTCTGAAAGGTCCACTGTGGGAAGATGTTTCAAGGTCTCTCTCTCCTCTCTCTCTCTCTCTCTCTCTAGGATATTAGATCCACTGTGGGAATCTATGGTTCTTCTGTCAGAGGATCAGAACTAGACCTAGCCAGCCGCGAATCAAACAAAAAACAACGATAGATATGAGTCCAGTGTCTCTCTCTCTCTCTGTCGAGTTTTCTGAGTTTTAAAGCTCCATTTTTTTTCTATGGAAGTATTTACAGGAAGCTGGAAGAGCTTGGATACAGACGAAGTGCGAACAAATGCAAAGAGAAGTTCGAGAACGTCTATAAATATCACAAGAGGACTAAAGATGGGAGAAACAGTAAGAGATCGGACGCGAAATCCTATAAATTTTTCAAAGAAATTGAAGCTCTGGAGAATCTTCACCGTCCGCAACAATGTCTTCCCAACTCTCATCCACCAATCACAGTTCTTCCGCCATGGACGGCAATGAGCCAAGTTCATTTTCACCAATCCCTCACTCACCACCCTTTGTTACAAAGACCATTGAGTTCAAATTCCCCAGCAACCAAATCAAAACCTATCGACAACAGTCCAGAAAACCCAGTTTCAAAAGCCAGTGATTTTCTTCTCTCGAGCTCGACTTCATCGTCTACGGCGTCGGACGAGGAGCTCGGAGGAAGGCCGAAGAGGAGAAGGAAGTGGAAGGACTTTTTTGCGAGGATGACGAAGCAGGTTATGGAGAAACAAGAGGGTTTGCAGATGAAATTCTTGGAGGCATTGGAGAAAATTGAGCAACAAAGAGTTGTTAGAGAAGAGAGAAGAAGAGTTGAAGAAATGGCAAGAATTAGCAAAGAACATGAAATTTTAGTCCGAGAAATTTCCACAGCAACAGCAAGAGATGCTGCTGTGATTTCATTTGTGCAAAATATCATATCTAACCAGCCGAATCAGAACCAATCAATAGGCTATCCTCTTTCGGCGGCGCCATTGTTGCAATCTCATCCTCGACCTGCAATTCCACTGCCAAAATTAGAGCTCAAAAGGATAGAAAACGGCGGCAATTCGAGTTCAAGATGGCCGAAAGCAGAAATTCAAGCTCTGATAAACCTTAGAACAGGTCTTGATATGAAATACCAAGAGAATATACCAAAAGGGCCACTGTGGGAGGACATTTCAGCAGCCATGAAAAAGCTCGGGTACAATCGAAGCTCCAAGAGATGCAAAGAAAAGTGGGAGAATATAAACAAGTACTTCAAAAAAGTGAAGGAAAGAAACAGGAAAAGGAGTGAAGATTCAAAGACTTGCCCATATTTTGAGCAGCTTGACGCCATATACGAAGAGAAGAAGAAAATGGAAAGCTCATTCTTTCCTCAAATGGTGCCCATCATGGTCCAACCAGAGCAACAATGGCCACCGTTCGAGCAAAAGCAGTTGATTAGTGATGAAGAAAATGGAGATGAAGATGAAGAAGAGGAGGCAGAAGAAGACCGCGACAGTAGTAGCTTTCAGATTGTAGCAAATAAACCAGCTTCCATAAACGATAACATCGATTGATCAACGAGAAGCTAAATGAATCACACAACTAAAGACAGTTTTATTGATGAATTATCAAAAAAAAGGTAAATCTGTGATTCTTTTTCTGCTCATCTTATTGTGACAAAAAATCAACAAACAAATGCGTTCACTTGTTTCTTTCTTTCCTAGTTGTAGCTTAGATGCAGTTTGTTTAGAGAGAGAAAGAGGGAGAGGGAAGAGAGAGAGAGAGAGAATAATGGTGATGCAGTGGAGGAGAAAACATGGCGACCAGGAAGCTCTCGCAACAAGAAGCCAAAATCACACGAAATTCTTCAAAAAAGTGGACCAGCCGAAACGAATTTTCATGAAGTTTTTAAAACAATCATTCATGGAGAATTCCTTCTTATCAATCTTCTCATCATTGATCAGCTACGCCACTGTCCCACTTATCCTGAATTCATTTTCGCAACACAAAGGTCGTCAGACCAATGATCGAAATATAAACTCTTTCTTTCCCCAGAAACCCAGAAAAAACCAGAGCTCTAGATCCAGTTCTATGTTTTCCTGGTCTTGTCTCACTGATTTAGGGTTTCGAAAAAAGACATGAACTATCTTAACATTTATGATACACAGCACATCTAGTTGGCCGAACTACATTAAATTTTGATCGTTATTGCTACGAATAATAAGATCCCGGAGCTTAGAGAGATGTCTTTGGATCCAGTCTTTTTGGGAGGGACTGAAGAAGAATATGGGGAGGCATTGAAGAAGATGAGCCCCCACAGAATTGAGTGGAGATGGGTGAAGGGACTAAAAATAGAAAGTTTTCAGTCAAATTTTAGACGGTTGGTTAATGAGAAAGAAAGGGTGCTGCTGTTTCCAGTTGAGTCCACCATTTTTGCTCTGCAATAACTCTTCGTCTCGACCGACATAACCTCTCAGCTGCAGAAATCATCAACGTCGTTCCAGTTTCTGAAGGTTTGCCCTAGTTAGATATGGAAACATGTCGTCCTATCTTCTTGGTCAACCATTAATGTATCCAGGACTCTCTCTCTCATACACACACATAGGGCTTCTCTCTCTAGCATAACATGAACTGTCAAACATCATTTTTATCATT
Organism: Begonia fuchsioides; assembly: GCA_003255005.1. Taxonomy (NCBI): domain Eukaryota; kingdom Viridiplantae; phylum Streptophyta; class Magnoliopsida; order Cucurbitales; family Begoniaceae; genus Begonia; species Begonia fuchsioides. Next base: position 492,901 of record QAOC01016994.1, read on the forward strand.
ATATGTGACACTGATCTCAATAGCGATCAAGATTTTGTTGTGCAGAAGTATATATTAGAATTGTAAAATTCATTATAATGATTTTGTTAATAACATTTTGCTCTTTCCGTGATTTTTTATGTTTTATATTTTTTACGTAAATCATTAGATGTCTGTTATTTTTGGTTTTATATTTTTGACTATGCATTCGTTATTTCAACAATTATATACTCATCAATAAGTAGGGTTTTGTCCTAATTGAGAAGAGGATGACGAGGAAGAATCGTCGAACTCCATGCCAACCATAGAGATCAAGATGTTACCATGGCGTCCGCACGGGCATAGCTCAGTCAGTTCAGAGATAGTAGAGTTGGTAACAAGTGCCAAAGTTCGAATCCTGACAGTCGCAGTATGAGAGTTGTTACCTCAAATGTAAGGTAGTTCTTTGTGGACGCAGGTAAAAGGCCTCTCATCTCTAGTCTACTGAGTCACCGTGACTTACTCCTCTACAAATTGTCAGACCGGAGTGTGGGGGCCTGAGAGCGAGAGATTTTGTCTTTTGGTAACAAGATGTTATCATGGCTCTGGTGTTGTTTGCTGAGAAAGAACCAAGAGTCAGTATCAAATTCACAACCTTACAATTAACCGAGTCACACCCATTAAAAATCGATGAATTGTTTGATCAAATCTACATTTTCCTTCTAATCAAGTTAATGTTTGCATTATTACATTAGATCCCATGACATAACATTTGAAAACCAACTTCGAAAATGTGATATATCCATATATAAACTTTGTTCTAGGATCGTATAATTCTTCTTGACAGGTTCGGTTCGTATTAATCTGTAAATTTAGGCAACCGTGCAACATGTTCTTGGATGATAGATAGAGAAAAGAAAGAGAAGAGTCGTTATCAGAAGGCAATTACGATAATGTACTTGAATTGTACCACGTTAACGATGACTGGTTTTTCCTTGGACTCGTTGACGTGGACTGGCTAACTCGTTCTCTTGAGATTATTAATTACTTTAAGTAAAGTTGATAAGACGATGATTTATTATTTAATTAACAATTAAATATCTGTAATTATGAGAAGATTATGGACTAGTTATTTGATTAGACAAAAGCATGAGACTAAATTAAGCTTAGTTTATAACGCTTTACCTACTTTGCAAATAAGGCAAGCTCAAATATAATTCTCAGCATGGATTGGTCTAATTTGATTTTTATAAAAATAAAATTGGATCAATATATTTTGGTTTTTAAATTTTAAGACGAGGATCGTATTAGAGCAGGATTAAAAATTCTGACAGGGTTCGATCCGATCTTAATTTTTCTCGATCAAAATATACTCAGAAGATGCAAACCCTAGAAAAGTTTCGAGTATTTTGCCTCGTATCATCGACTATTTTGTTTAGTGGAAAGGCAAGATTATCTTTCAAAGATCATGTCGTTTTTTTGTCGATATCTCTCCGGAATAGCAGTGTAAACCCTTGAAGCATGGTTTTTGAGGCTTTCGCCTCGAATCACAAACTATTCGGTGAGCAAAGAGGTCGGATTCTTTTCGAAGATTGTACCGTTCTTCTTATCTATCTCTCTCCAGAATTGTGGGATTTTTGTTTGTCTAGTTATATTTCTTATCCAACACGATCGACACGGAAACAGACTTCCTAATCGATTATTTAATCTCATTTGATCGCGAGAGACTGAGTCTGGAAAGCATAGAACAGTAGGTGATATTTATCCTTATCCATAGCCTACATAGAAATCAAAATGGTGGGTCACTGTCTTTAATGCTCTAATTTATCGCACCATTTTGATCGAAAGTGGACGAAATATTGTAGGGTACAACTCAAGAAACACCCCCAAACATGGCTGGATAAAAGGAATACATCGAAGCTTATTTTGGAATTAAGTTACACCTTTAATAATTATCACCCTTTTTCAAATTTAAATTATTAGGGTTTATACAAAATACATATATATGTTTCACTCTAGGGTGAGTTTTCTTCGCGGCCTGCGACGGTTCTTGGTCGATCTTTAATTACGATGGATTAATGCGACGATCTTAGATCTGAAATTACTCGAATCGTTAATAGATTTGGATAAAATTATGTGAAATTATATGCGGAAAACAAATGATTTGTCAAAGGAAAAGAGGGTAAATGTTTTTTAGATCTAGCAAAATTGAAGATTCCTTTAAGTGGGGTATCCATGCATTATATTGAAGGGTCCATGACTACATGTGCTGGTTAAAGTGATGTTCTTGCTGCCCCCACTATTTTTTTAAATGTTATGAAAGTTAAAATTGTATCTACCGACTTTGGTCGGACTAAATAATTCAACTTATCGAGATAACGATAAGAAAACGAGTGAAATTATTGAAATTTTGGGGACGGATTATGCATGATTCACGTGAAATTATGGTACGGCGAGTCGGCGACGGGGAATTAGGTCAAATTAAAGTATGATTATGGAACGAATTTCAATCATAATTCAATCGCACCAACAATGTGACATGAGCTACGACAAATAGTATGAACACTAGAAAACGGTTTTTTTGGGTTTTTTTTTGGGTTTTTTTGGGGGTTTTTTTAATGAACCTCTAGAACTCTCAATCCTACTTCTCAACTTATTTAGTTGAGAAAAAAAATAAATAAGTGAAAATAACTTATTTAGTGACCCTTTATGCTACAATTTGCCCCTCCTCTTCTCGTCTTTTTTGCTTTAAAAATTCTGTATATTTTCAACTTCCGGTGGCCCTCGGACGATGGCGGCTCTGCCTGAATTCCAGTTTCATGGCCGTTACTTGAGGTTTAGTCGGGACTGAGCCGACCCGGCAGGTTTCCGAGTTGCAGCACTGAGTTTCTTTTTTCACCCGGCTGCACTCACTGAGTCTGGTTTGCTTGAAACAAGATCGTAATTTTTTCCACTCTCGTGCTCTTCTTCTTCGTCTTCTCCATCTTTATCATCGTCGTCTGGGTTTAGATCCATCGGTTCACTTTCCATGTCGTCATTGCCGGAATCCGGTCTGGTTTGGGGAGGCCATTGCTGCTCCGGTCGAACCATTAACGGCACCATTGAACTGTCCGGCCTGAACATATGTGGCAGTGGTCTGTCGAACTTGTTCTTCTCCTTGTATAATGCATCGAGCTGGTGAAAGTAGGGGCAAGTTTTTGAATCCTCGGGTCTTTTTTTGTTGCTTTCCTTCACCTTTTTGAAGTACTTGTTGATGTTCTCCCATTTCTCTTTACATCTCTTCGCATTTCGATTGTATCCAAGCTTTCGCATGGCGGCTGAGATCTCGTCCCACAATGGACCTTTTGGTCCACTTTCCTGATACTTGGAATCAAGATTTGTACGTAAACTTATCAGAGCTTCGACTTCCACTTTTGGCCATCTTGATAAGCTTGCCGATGCGTAATTGTCGCCGCTATCGGTTTTAGTTGCTGGTTCCAGTGTTTCTCCGGCGACCCTTTGAACTAGTTGTGTTGCTGGAGTTACTGGCGGCTGCATAGGTCGCGGCGGAGCTGCCGGAGATTGGGAAGGGGGCGGCGGAGCGGCGGTGAATCGCTGCATTGTTGGAAGGTTGAAATTCAGAAGCTGACCAGGGTTTTGGCCTTGCTGTTCGGATAGTTTCTGCAGAAACGACATTATTGCAGCGTCCTTCGCTGCAGCCATGGATCGTTCTTGAGCTAGAATTTCTCTCTCTCTATTGATTTTGGCCATTTCCTGAATCCTCCAAGCTTCTTCTCTGATCATTCTTTCGCGTTCGCGTTTCTCCACCGCTTCCAATAAATTCTTCTGTAGTTCCTCTTGTTTATGAATCACCTCCTTCATTAATCTCCCGAAAAAATCCTTCCATTTCCTCTTTCTTCTCCTCCGGCTCTCCAGTTCCTCGTCCGACGAAGTCGACGAAGAAGTAGAATTCGAAATGAGATCGGAAGCAAGGTTCGTAAAAGACGACGAAAACGGCGTTTGGAATGGGTTATGTGTAGGGTTTAGTTGAGGAGGCGGAGGAAGAACAGTTGGGTTGCTGTGTTGAAACGAAGGAATAGTTTGAGGCATACCCACCAAGTGATGAGCCGCCATTGATGGAACAGTAGAGCCCTGAGAGACTTCGTGAGGGTTAGCCACAGCCATTGTTGCAGACGCAATTGGAGCTTGTGGTCTAGGCTGCTGTGTAGAAGACAGTGATTGCAATGATGGACAGTGAGTTTGCATTGCTTCTAGTTGTTCGAAGAATCTGTAGGTTTTCCCATCTGGTTTTCCGCTTCTTCCTTCTTTCGTTCTTTTATGATATTTGCAAACGTTTTCGAATTTCTCTTTGCATTTCTTGGCGCTTCGATGATATCCAAGCTCCGAGAGGTTCCTGCAATGGCAAACGCAGTGTCCCAACAAGACGATAAAAGGAAAATAAAAGCTCTGAAAATTCAGAAATTTATGACGAATTCAAACAAAATCAAAGTATTCTCCATGTGCAGTGAATTAATAAGATTGAAAGAAAAAAAACCCATATGTTTTTATGAAAACAAAGACACAGAAACTTGAATTAATATTTTTCTCGTCTTCCCCCTCTTTCTTCTGAGCTTTCAATTCTTGATCATGGAAGTAAATGAAGAGTGAATGAGTAGCTAGAGACGAGAAAATCGATGGTTCTAGACCCTATATTCTCTCTCTCTCTCTAGCAGCTTTAATGGAAGAAGCAAAATGGAAAAGATCTGAAGAGCCATGGATACTCTAAATTTCAGTGAAGAACTGAAAATGAAACTGAGATGAGATGAGAGAGAAAGAGAGAGAGAGAGGGTGGAAGCCATGGAAGAGTCTACAAAAGCTTGGAAAGAAGAGAGATCGAACAGTTGAAAAGAAGAACAACGTCGAAAAACCATAGATCTTCCTCGAGCAATTCTGATCCAGATGAAAAAAATCAAAATTTCTCCACTACGTTTACCTCGATACTTCTTCCCATAATGGACCCTTAACGCTTGCATCTCGGAAAGCCACTTCCATGTCGGAGCGAATCTTGAGAAGAGCTAAAGTCTCCGGCCTCGGCCACCGATTCCCACCGAAGCTCCGGTCCCCGTCCTCCCCGCCCCGCCCTCGATCTTCGTCGGCAGAATTGGAAGCGGCGGCGCCTCCGCCGTCCGAGGCGGCGTCATGCGGGAGAGGTAGAAGCGAGGGAGGAACTACCGACGGCGTGGCCTCACCGGAGCTGCTGCCTAAGACACTCGAGTCGCCCAGCATAGGACGACGCTCCCTAGGCCAATCTTGCCCAGCAATTACAGCTGAAGAAAAATAAAATTAAAAAAGAAAAAGAAAAAAGAGAGTGAATTCTGAAATGATTTCTGAAAAAGGGTTTTTATGAAGATGAAGCCTGCGTTTGTGTTTGTGGTGAATTTATTAATTTATTTCGGGGCCGATCTCTGCGCTCTGCTTCTTCTCAGTCTCAAGAACTCCCCCCCCCCCCCCCCCCCTCCNATTCAATGGAGTACAAAGAATTGGACGGTCCAGATCTAATATCAATAATCATGATTAAAAATTTAGGTTACTATTTCTATGGCCATATAAGCGTTAGATGGACATAAATTTGTGCGATTTCAAGCCACACAAAATTGTGACTAACCAATGAATTAATTCCGTGCCTCAAATACTGTTGGCCGATTTAATTTATTATAATATGATACGTAATTACAAATATCATGTCACGTTACGGTAGTTATCGACCACCCCACGCCATAACAATTATTATCGAAACTCCATAAATAGAATAAAAAATAAATAGTTCAATAATTGAGTTTAAAAAAATAAATAAAATAGAAGTTAAAAAAAACAAGTGGAGGAGACGTGGGTCCGTTCAATCAATTAGATCATTAAATGAAGAAATCATCCAACGCCAACTATGATAGTAGCTTCCTATACTTGCCATGCGATTATTCCCGTATTTTTGGAAAGTAAAATGATAATAATAATAATATTTAAATTTACCATATAGTATTCAAAATGTCACGATGACCCAGAATAATTAATTAATTATTATATAGTATTATTAAATAATTAGTTAGAAGTTGAAAAAAGGGAAAATGACGAGAGTGGGGTGGGGTTGCTTCGCTGGCATAGTTGGATAACAAGAGAGAGGATCACGCCATAGCCCTACGACCCTATCTCATCTCCATTTCTCTCTCTTGAATTAGCTGGATAGAGAGAGAAGATGAGCTTCCCCATACTACCCCTGGTTTGTTCTGTATTTTACACCTACGACCCAAATACATACATTTATACGCAATATTTAGAGAAAAATGCAGGGAAGTATAATAGTTTATGGTGCGCGCACGTGGCACTATGTGATTGGAAGTCGAGATTTCATTTGTACTATAGCTCTCTAAGTTGACTTTTTCCGACATTTTTTTAGTCAAAGCGAGATCGAAACCGGTAACGATGGGGGTGGTGTCTCGATTCGTGTTAAGCCCGTGATTAAAGCGAAAAAAACACGCGAAATGGGTAAATGTGACATGATGAAATGAATATAGGGGGTTGGGTTTAAAATTAGAGAAGGAAATGGGAAACGAAAAAGGTTAAGATGTAGACCAAAGGCGTAGGTCACATGGGAGGCACGTGCTGTGAATGTACACTTGCATCTTCTTCTGTCTACCATGTGGATTTTAACCCTATTTTTATCTGGCACCAGCTAAGCACTGCCAAGTTCATTTTCCTTTATTTATGCCCACTTACTTTTGTTTTTAATATTTAAAATTAAAAGAAAAAGATAATTATTATTTTTAAAAAAGCATTATAATTAATTTAAATTTAAATCCATTAACATTTTGACCCTCCAAGTTCTAAATTTACCAAAAGTTTTAACAACATCAATCAAAGCCCAAAGAAAAGCCCATTCAGAAAGTGAAGGTGGACCCGGGCCCACAAGAAAAAATCGAGCATGAGAGTGCCGACCCGTCCGACGAAGAACAAAAACCGAGGATAATTCGTACATAAACACTTCACCTCTAGTCAGTATAACCTGTTTTATGATAGCCAATAACCAAGTTCATGCAGATTATAGTCCAAAACAAATAATATTATGCTAGTGATTCCTAATGTTACACAAAATTTCTCAACCACAAACCAGATAGAGAAGAGAGACAGAAGGAATATCGGTTTCGCGATGAGATTACCGGGAAATGGTTCGATTTTCCTCGCCGTCTCTGGCTCCGGCCACGTTCGAGTTTGCTTGTAGTTTCTCTGCATAAAATGAGCGAACTTTGGCAGCATAAAATGACCTGTTATTGGTTGAAATTAGCAGTCATTTCCTTTTGTTTTATTTCCAAGACCATCCGCTCATTCTCGAGCTTCATCCTCTCATTTTCCATCCGCAGTCTTTCCAGCTCGTGGTCTCGTTTCTTGCTAAATCTCTGCCATTTGAACCTCTGTTTCTCCAATTCCAGCATCTCGATTTGGATCTGAAGCTTTTGTTCTTCTAACTGAATCGATCGAGATTCAATCCACTGTTTTTGAGACGAAGAACTCGAATCGAGTTGGGAAGCTCTATTTCCATTGCGGGGGCTCAAGGAACTCCCGAATATTGCTTCTTCCTGGCCTTGGTCGAATCTCACTCTTTTTCCGGAGCCATCTAGAAGCCCGCACATTGCCTGTTTATCTCCATGTGAAGCATCATTCTCCTTTAAATCCTCTCCATCTTCCGATTCCATTTCTTGATCATCGTCTTCAAAATCATCAGGCTGGTGTCTCCTAATCTCATCATTTTCATGATCTTCTTTACTTCTCAAAGCCAAGTGTAGCGATCTCTGCAACGCCGGATCGTGGGGGAGATGCAGTCGATTACCATTATGATAAGAACACATCTCTTGATAAAACATGTGTTTTGAGCTCAAAATTTTTCTAACATCTTCCTTTTCTTTCTCTGATAAGTAATCTAAAACTTCGAGAAGCCTAGGATCCTCGACAACCCGGCAAGAAGTCCCCCTTCCAACCATTTCGATGAGTTTCTTGTACCTTTTGTTTAGGTCATTAAATTTATCCTCGCACTGCTGAGGAGAGACATGAAAACCCCTTTCGGCCATGACCTTAGAAATCGATTTCCACTTGCCCTTTTTTTGTAAAACTGCAAATTTTCTTTTCCCTGATCCTCCATAATCAGAACCATTATCGTCCCCAACGTACGAGACTGAAGTGATCAAAAGTTTCACCATTTTATCAGTCCACTTTACACGCTGCCACATGGATCCCTTCTTCCCCTTACAGCCGTCCATCAAACCATCGACGCCCTCTTCGGCAAAGCTTAGTTCTTCGTCATCGCTAGCCAAGTTTTGGCTTTTTTCTCCTTTACTGTAATCCCCCTTTGAAATGATTCGATCACAGTTCTGAAAAGTTGCCATTGTCAATGGAAAACTATCTTGAACCGAAGGATGGACCAATGGCCCTTGGCGAGTTTGTAGATGATGAAGCTGGTGTAGCCCGAGTGGATGCTGTGGTTGATGATGACCCGGACCGAGTCCTTGTGATAAATTTCCTTCCATAACTTATCTCACAAAATTTATAGCATGCCCCAGAACCAATCACCTCAGGAGTTATTTATAAAATTGAGACCGTAAATGGAGGGCAGAGAACGGATAAATCAACTCTCAAGCATACCCAGATCTTGTTTTCTTCAATTTTCCATTTAAGCTATTGAGAATGTGAAGGAATCGCGTTTGCCCCCTTAAAAACATCGACCCAATCAAAACCCACTTCCGAAAATTCGATAAAAAGGGATAAATTTCTCAAAATCATCAAAGAAACATGCTCAGATAGGAAGATTAATCAGCAGAGACAAAGAATCCTCGGCGAAATCAACAAGAAAAAACCAAACATCATCTTTCGAAAAGACAGAAACAAAACCCAGACAAAGTACCTTTCTGAATCAGGCGGAGCTATATCCCCCTGCCTCTCCTCCGAGACGAAAGAAAGCCGAAAGCTTCGCACTTTATGGAAATCGTTAACACCAGTAACTAGTGTTTAAGACTTGATTATTATGCAAAGATGCAATGAATGAAGATCTGGAGGGGTCTATTTAAGAAATAATGTAATTTTATTAATAATTTTTCTACCTAACACTAATAATAACAATTATTATCATTATTTTTGGAGCAATTACATCATTTTTCGTATATTAAATTAAAGATAGACTAGCTTCAAGTATTATTTTGCAGGATTTATGCTCTAACTTTGAACAAAAAGGAGAAAACTTTAGTTAAAAATCGAAGCTTTTTTCCCCTTCAATGTATAAAAATGGTTTCGTGGGAGATGACTGATGACCGGTTTGCTCTATTTTTTTTTCAAATTTTAAATAATCTAAGAATATCCGGTCCGAGTTTTTCCGGTTCTTAAGCCGTTCGCGCTCCATGTTTTGCTTCTGAGATACAAGGGCGAGAGATTTGTTTTTGAGCAGAGAAATGGCGACCGAGGAAGAGAGTGCTGTTAAAGAGCCATTGGATCTCATAAGGCTCAGCGTTGATGAGCGTATTTACGTCAAGCTTCGTTCCGACAGAGAACTACGCGGAAAACTCCATGTAAGCTCTTCTTCTACGCGTTCGATGAAAACCCCTTTCTCAACTATCGGAATTAGGGGTTGCTTCGTTTTTGGCGGATGATTCTAATTTCTGTATTCGCGTGGGAGTGTTTTCATGTGGATGAGTAAATTAGAAATTGAGTTGAAATTGGTAATTTTCTGGTTACATTTAGACAACCATTTCTTTATATGATCCTGCTTCAATAGTCCAACCACTTTTTCGGACTGAGTTTATCTGAAAAATGGATGTCAAATAAGGCTCGATCAATATCTATTCGAGGCATTCATTTGGCCATTTTGGGAACTATTTTTCGTAATCTGCTATGTGGTGTTGCAAGTTAATCAGTATGTGTTTATTTCTATCATCTATGACACCGTGATATCAACCAAAGTAACATTTTTTTTCATATCGCTTGATCTTTTTTATTCATGTTGAGCGAAGGGTAAAGAAGAGCAGATGAGAAAGTTGCTCACATGGTCATTTTGTTTTTGTAAATTAAATATGATCCGATGTTCTTGAAACTTTGGGTGAACATAATATTTCTCCTCCGTTAGCGTCGAGATTTTTCTGTCATTTTTTCGTACAACTTGAGTACAAGCAATGGAGGAGAATTGATAAGTTTTGGTATATTGCAGGCTTATGATCAACATCTAAATATGATTCTCGGTGACGTCGAAGAAATTGTTACGACCGTAGAAATCGACGATGAAACATACGAAGAGATTGTTCGGGTATGTTTTCTTGTTTGCTGGTGTTCTTTGAAAGTTAAGTTAACATACGGATCTGTTAAAATGATGAATCTCAGAAACAGGACAATAATGCATATTTAGCAGCTGCCCCTACATTATTATTCACCATTCTCTTTTCGAAGATCATAATACAATATGAAATTAGCTGAAACACAAGTTTAGAATGAGTGCTCCATCTGTTTATTAGCATCTCATAAATGAAAATTCTTGTTTTTTAATATCCTTGTAAGTTTCAACTCACCAATGGCATAAAAAAAGCTGCTAAGTTTCAGATAGAGCCGGCTTTCGAGCGAGCCACCGAGCTGCCTCGCTTGAATCGCTCGGTACTGTAGCGATCCGAGCGAGTTGAAACTTTCAAACATATTCTTGGACTATCTTTACTTTTATTACATGTTTTTTTTATCTGCATCAGACGACACGGAGGACAGTCCCGTTTCTTTTTGTCAGAGGAGATGGCGTCATATTAGTTTCGCCACCGCTGAGAACAGTTTGATTCTCCATTTTGTGATGAACTGAAGAACACTCTGGTGATTTTCCAACATTCCTGTTTTTGACTTGTACTCTAGTTGTTTTGTGGGATCCCATGTCGATTTTCAGAACATTCATTTGCAATGTAATCTTAAAATGAAGATATCTGTTCATCTTTCACCATTGCTGGATCTGTCCATGTGCATTAGACATAGCTTGAAGGTCTTATTTTTTAGCACTTGATGTATGTGCACTTCAACAATATAAAGTTTCCTAAATTTTCAACAATTTTAAGATTTATTATAATTTTTTAATAAAAAAAAAATCAATTACTTATTTGTACGTTAATATAAAAAATGCGTAGGTCGATATAACAAATTTATACATTAATATAAGAAATTTGTATGTTAATATAACAATTTGAATGTCATTATAATAATTATTGAAAAAATATTTTATTTATTAAAAAATTATAATAAATCGTAAAATTATTGAAATTTAAAAAAAAATTGTAGAATATTATCTTAATATTGTAAATGTGCGACAAAAAGTTCAATAAACTTTATACAAAATTTTAACTAAATTTATTTATGCATTAAAAAAATTACAGTAAATTATATAAATGCTGAAAATTTGAAAATTTTCTAATTAGTCTCTTATGTTATTGTGAATGAGCAGTAAAATTTTCAAGTCATTACAATAATATTTACTGATTCAAATTAAATAAAAATAAAAATTTCAAAAATAAAATAAAATCAATCGGACGTTCCTACTTTCGTTCGTACATCCGTAGCAGACGTAGTGACTTTCATTCGGAAGTCTGTACCGGACGCAATGACTCATTTTCAGATAACTGAAGAGCCTTAGAATAATTTTTTTAATTCAAATATTTTTTTCGTCTATTTTTGCAAAACTGAAGCCAAAATATAGAATAATAAAATAGGTTAAGAATATAAAGTTAATATTATTTAAAAAATATATTTTTAAATATTAAGATTGTCTTTATTTCCAACTATAAAATACAAACAGTTATATCCATTACCTATTCAGCTATTCTTATGGGTTTCAATGCCTCATCCTCTCTTACTGATCTTTGACTTCCACAGAGAACAAACCCCATTTATTTACTGCAGTGCACTGGAGCCGATTAGCTTGGTCAAACCAAAGGTTATAGCCATGGCTAGCCAGCCTCCGAACAAGACTCTGGTCGAAGACCGAACAACTGGAGCTTTCCCGAGCACAGCTCCGAGCCATCCAAACCCCACTAAACCCAAGGTCACTGCACTGACCACCACCCAAAGCCTCACCTTATATTCTCTTATAAACGAAGCTGCTAAGAGAGGAATAATGGCTCCTACAACAAACGATAATCCCGAAGCTGCTCCTGCTTGTAAAGGGTTTGGTAATTTCTCTTTCTCTTCGTCGTCTTCTTCGTCATCTTCTTTGTTTTCCTTTTCTCTTTTGATCTGAGAAAGCTCTATTTCTAGCTGAGAATACACAGAAACATACTCTCCTATTGCCATGCTACAAGCTCCGGCAACGAGGCCTGCAAATCCAGTTAGAATCATGGCTTTAACTTCTTGCTTTACCGCTCCAATCCCGACCATTAACGAGGCGGTGGAAACCAGGCCGTCAGTTGCTCCCAACACGGCGGCACGTAGCCATTGAGCTCTTTTTGAGTAGTCGAACTCGTCGCCAGCTTTGATTTCTAAGTTGGTTTGGTTCTCCGCGTTTGGCGACGTGGAAAACTTACCATTGTTGATAGAATTTTGAGTGGAAGCCATTGGAACAAACACCAAGAACAGTGCAGAATAGAAGAGGAAGAAGAGGAGGAGGAAATGTGGAGAACACACGCACGCCACAGAAGGGTATTAATGGAGGAAGATTCTATCATCGGTGGAGATAGTGGATGTAATTGTCGCTTTGAAAGAAGAAAGCAGAACATTATTCTTGCAGAAAGAAATTTCTGGAACAGTTTCAGCTTAGATAGTTGGAATTCGGATACTTTAATAACACACTAGTTCAAACTTATAATATATAAATATATATACTTATAGTCTTGCATTCTTTTCATCTAAATCGGATAAATCTGCGTAAAAATGACCATATTCTGTAAAAATCATCATATATTCTTGTTTTCTGCCACTTTCCTGCTCTCGGGAAACTGGATGTTTTGAAAATCTCTATGCAGTTTATGATACGGAAACATGCACGATCGACAAGTGGAAGGACCAACCATATTCATGGCCGAATCATACAAACCAGACAGATTGAACGTTGACATGAAACCACGAACGTATGGAAGAGCTTTCTCTGCATGATCGCAACTTCTCAGCAGATGAAACGACAGTTTCTCGAGATTTTCTGACAGAAAACTTAACCTAGTACAAGTTTCTGCTAAATTCGTATCTAATCAGTGGTCTTAATAAAAGGATAATGCTTTTTAATAAAAGTGGTTTGAATATTTGTCGTGCTAAGCTTTAGACAAAGGAGATCCACATAGATTCAACGTCAAAGAGCAGACCAAATAAAAAGCTCTAAAAATGGAATGCTGAAGAGGCAACCACCAAAATCGTTTGTGTTGGCAAAGATTAGGATAACGCTTGTAAATGCCGGTTTTTCCCACCAGACCGACGCCATCGTCTGGCTCTGTACTCCAATCTAAAGTGATTAGGGTTTCGATTTTTCCTACTGTTTTAATGGATGGGATGTCCAGTTCATCGTACTCAGAACCCGTGTTTTTGCCTGTTGAATTACGACAAGAGGCCTCTCATTCTTGGGTTCGAAGCTTTGTCTATTTAGTTTCATGTTTTTTGGTGCAAATTGTTTTTGAATTTTAACTCAAAAAACCCCTTTTTCGTCTAGGCCTCGACCATGCGACATCGAGATCGTGATCTCATTGTTTGGTTTTATTCTCGACAATACCTAGCAAGTACGAGTCTTCACATTGAAAAAAATGCAGTATTTGCAAGATCATAGGAACATTTTGTCCGGAATCAGACGATAAACAAGAAGGAAAAACCAAGTAGGACACGAGATTTAATGTGAAAAAACTCTTTAAGAAAAAAAAAACAACGGGCAGATGAACAAATTCACTTTGAACATCGAAATACAACTATAAATTTTGGTACTCGAATGAGATTCTATCATTGACCTACCGACTTAACTCATATAGAACTCGAGTCACACCAAACTCTAGCCCATTTTTGTCATGTATTGAAGACTGAAATCAACTTGTATTGAAACCCAAACGGGTACGCATCACGATCAATTTATAAAATCTTTAAAAATGCAAGAGAATAAGCATAAAAGATGGTAAATCCATTTTCTTATGCATAGAGTGGAAGAGAATATACACTGTTTCGAAGTTGAATTTGAATTTAGTGGGTTACCCTTACACCCAGGGGTGGGCAACGGATCAGATTGGATCGGATTGACGCCGAACTAATCCGATCCGAATGTTGTCGGATTGGAGTTTTGGATCCGATCGGATCGGCTCNCTAATATCTGTAATTTACCCCAGAGTACAGGCCATTAAAAGCATTTTTCCCTTTAATTTATAGATCATAACCATGTATTTATGACTTATTAGCCGGGTTAAATCCGGGTCGTGTCGAATTATGCTTAGACGGCTACTATTCTTTCAATTAAATATACGAGTCCATCTATAATTATTAAATTCAATTAGAAAACGTGAAAAATAAGGTCTGCATATTAAAATTTCCCATTGGGCTTTGATATTTTTTTTAAGTTGACCGAGATTACGAGGGCTTTTTAGCAAATATGAACAATTTGGTAAGTTCCTGTGGCGGCTTCAGAGTTTCAGACCCCGACGACCACAAAAGGGACACGCGCTTCTTCTTCTTTTTCTTCTTCTTCTGCTTCTGCTTCTCTCTCTCTCTAGCTTCTATTTTCTCTGTGCTCGGAAATGGACGCGCCGCCGATCTACCGGCTGTCGGAAGATATTCTCCACCTCATCTTCTCCGGTCTTCCTCTCCGGCAGATCATGATCTGCCGCTCTGTTTGCAAGCTCTTTAGACAAATCCTCACCTCCTCCTGTTTTATCGACCTTATTTCCTACAGACCTCCGCTTCACCTCATCGCTCTCCGCCCTCCTCACCACCACCACCACCACCACAACCACAATCACCACCGCCCACTTTCCCCTATTTCCTGTTTCCACGTTTACGACCCAGACCAGAGTCAGTGGCTTAGATTCTCCCTCGATTTCCTCCCTTTTCGGTCCCCTCACCCCGTCGCCTCCTCGCTCGGACTCGTCTATTTATGGGGCGACTCGCCTGATTCGGCTGAGTCGAATAAGTCGCTTGTCGTTTGCAATCCGTTAACTAGGCAATATCGAGTGCTGCCGCAGCTCGGCTCTGCCTGGTCTAGACACGGGTCCGTCTTGGTTGACTCGGCCAATAGAGTCATGGTTCTTATGGAACTCGCTGCTCTCTACTTTTCCGGGAAAAATCAATGGAGTAAGTTTTCGTCTAACTTGCCCTCGAAACCCAGAAGCCCAATTTTGGTATCGGATTCAGTTTACGCCCTCTGTGATGTGGGTTCTCCCTGGCGAAGCCAATGGAAGCTCTTTTCTGCCACAATCACTGATCTGAAAACCTCCCACAATTGGACTCGGCTAGAGAAGGTCGAATGGGGCGATGTTTTCGACATTTTGAAACGGCCTCGCCTAGTTAGAGGAACAGGAAACCAGATACTGATGGTAGGTGGACTAAAATCATCGTTTTCTTTGACTGCATCCTGCTCTACCATATTGATTTTGAGATTGGATTTGGATACATTAGAGTGGGACGAGACTGGTCGAATGCCTGCGCAAATGTTTCAGTGCTTTCAGGGCTCTACCAAGCTCAAAGTGTTCGGCGGTGGCGATAGAATCTGCTTTTCGGCAAAGAGAATGGGGGTCTTGGCTTTGTGGGATAGATTCTCCGGCAAAGAAGAGTGGCGGTGGATAGAAGGTGTTCCAGGCCAGAACGATGGTTTTTGCCGGGGATTCGTGTACGAGGCGAGGCTCACTTCACTGTTACCTTGACTATCTATGAAGAAGACTCATATTGAAATTGGTTTGCTCATATACAAATCAACTATCCTGCTCCATTTGCTTCCAATTTGCCGTCTTTTCTTTCGTTGGTATTGCTTTTTTTCTGCTTCTAACTCTCTATTCTTACTATCATTTGGAGTTTCTTTATATCTGTGGCTGATTCCTTCTACAATGAGCAAGTATTCTGAGTCAGATTATGCTGGCATCTAGTCTTCCTCACCAACCAACCAATACCTCTGATCGACTTATATTAGCACTGTTAACCGTGTAGTTTATCTGTTCTTTTGGTGCTCGTTGAGCTGCTTACAAGTATTCTGCTTAGGCCTATAAGATCGAGAAAAACGTCTCTGAATGTAAAAAAAAAGTAGAACTTTCCTGGTGATTTACAGGAAAGCTAGAGCATTCAAAAGGGTCTGTACTAATCTTACCAATTACTGGTGTTTACTGTACTTAAACTGACTATTTTAGCTGTTGAAAAAGCATTTTTACTGTACAGAACCATGATGTAACCTATAATCTTATTAAAACATTTCAGTTTTCATTGGAGATTTGTTTTTCTGGTTGATGGTTTTTTTGTCCTGATTTTTTCGTATTTTTCTCCTGATTCGGTCGGAGAATTACAGTGAAATATACGCTTGTCAGATGATATATGAATTGACTTTGTCGTGGCAATCGAGATTTTGTGTTGGATTCTTGCGTTCGTGTGTTTGAAATGATGTTGGCGGGGAATATAGAAACCATCGCAAAGGCTTTTGTAATCCTGGGCAGCTGCTAACTCTTGCTTTACCAAACTTAACCATCTTTGGAAGTCAGTCCCTCTCTTCTTTCCTCTTGGTCGTCTCTTGACTTTTCTATGCTCTGGAAACTGACAAATAATAATGCTCCACGTCAGCTCGGCCCCACCTGCTTGCTTCTCTATTTTTTCAGTCACACGTGGAGAAAATCATTTAGTGTTGGGAGCAGGTAAAGTTGTCTTCGACAGCCCTCGTTTCCAGAAAAGCTGTACCACAGTCTCTACTTTCTCGGCATCAAGCCGGGACAATGGCTTCACATTTCCTGCAATTCTCTCTCTCTCTCTCTCTCTCTGGGGTTCATAATCCATACATGGTCAGAGGCCGATGAATTTGTTGCTTAAGAGCTAGAGAGTCACGTCGATGGATCCGAGGCCGAGAAATAGCATTTCCGAGGAATTTGTATTATTCTCGTTGGAAAAGCAAGACTCCATTGTCGAGTTTCAAGCAGAAGAAAAGGCCAGACACTAGGAAGAAAGATACTGATATTGGAATCAACAGTTAATTTTTATACTTGCATTAGCGGAAAAGTTTGATTTTACTACGTAGAAATACGCACTTGGATACGAGCCATACAATAACACAGTTCAGTACTTAAAATAGTCGGATAACCCGAGTAATTATGAAATCGGAGAGAGAGAAAAAGGAGAAGGGTTGATCACGAGGGAGTTCATTGACCAGAGAAGAATCCTATTTCACGGAGCGACGGGAGGTTCTCTGACCCACTGCGGCTAGAACTCGGTGCTATAGAGCACGCGGCGGTTCCGATTCTGGCTTACCCAATCACGGCGGAGCAGCCACTTAGCGTCATTTTTTTGTGGATGGGCTGGGGCTGGGCCTGGGGCTGGGCCTGGGGTTGGGCCTGCGAGTGATTTGAGCGGTGGAGTGGACGTTACGAAAGAAGCTCTTAGCCAGGCCGTGACGGAGCTGATGGGCGGAGAGCGAGAGAGAGCGCGCGCGCGCTGAGTCACGTGGCTCGCCGGGCTGTTGCAGAGGATGTGTCGTCAGCTGTCCTATGCTTAGCCAATTCATAGATGAGAATTTGAAAATAATGTTTTTTAATCATTATTCATTAAGTGGAAATTATGAGGTGTATTAATAGTTAATACTATAAAATAAGGATATAAACGTAAATTGATTGTGCAATTAGCACTATAAACTGAATTGTAAAATTGACACAATAAACCCCCAAAAAGTAAATTTGCTAGACGATATAATAAAAGTATAAAACCCGACCCTATCGCCTGCTGCGGAAAAGGAATTTGGAGGGATCTGGAAGGCAGGATAGGGAGCTGCTAGGGTTTTGCCGCGCTCTGCAAAATCTCCAGGTTCTCATCTGTTCGCTCTTCTTCACGCGTTTTTCTCTTTCATTAACGAAGAAACCTTGCAACTACTTTGTTGCAGAGCCTACTTTGGTCCTTCACTTGTAAACCTAGAACTAGTAGTTTTTGGATTCGTCTAGAAATAAGCCAAGAGGTTTGTTTTTTTTAAGCTTTCTTTAGCGTAAGATCGCGAATTAGGTTGTGTAATCAGCGACCTTTGTTTTTTTTTTCTATTCGTGTAATCTTCTCTTCATCAACGATTCCCATTTTTGGCTTCATAAGTATTGTTGTTTAACATCTCGTTGTTCTTTTTTGGCGATTTTTTTTACAATATGACAGAAAAAGCACCTGCATCGTACTTTTCCGAAAAAAATGATACTCGTAGTTTCTGCCAATGGTTGATGTATTGTGCAAGCTGAATTCTGTTTGTTTTCATATTCGCTTTGTGACTTTTTGCAATTTTTTTGTTAATATTAAATCACTTTCCAACCTTTACAACTTGCAGTTTTTGAACTCTGCTCGTCTAGTCAACTTTTTTTTCTGTATAGAAATTCCACCTCTGCATGAACTTAAATTTGGACCCATGGGCAACAAAAAATTCCAAACTGATGTTGCTGCGTCCACAAATTTCATGTTCTTTTGTAAGTTTTTTCATTCTTGTTTTTGCTACTATAGATAATGTCCCGAGTTTATGTTGGGAACTTGGATCCTCGAGTCTCTGAGCGGGAACTCGAAGATGAATTTCGTGTATTTGGAGTTATCAGAAGGTATAAAATTTCTTAAACTATTTCCTATCTACTTTGAAATACAACTTCATCAAAATATTTGTCATTGAGAGTTTGATTTTGGGTTAATAAAGGAGACATGATCTTTTGGCTGCCTTTGGCCTTCAATTTATTGCATTATTTAGTTGCTTGTTTTACATAGCTAAATAAGTTATCTCTTGATGCAGTGTATGGGTTGCCCGGAGACCTCCAGGTTATGCCTTTATTGACTTCGATGACCCCAGAGATGCTCGAGATGCAATCCGCGAAATGGATGGTAGGTAGAAGGTTTCCATATTGTAGGTTGAAGGTTTCTGTATTTAATGTTTTTAAGGTTATACACTGTGCACTAATGCTTAGTGGATGATATTTGCTTAATGCCTTGTTATTGTGTAACCATTTCCCTGGTTAAAAACGGCTTATGACACTACAATGCAGTGCCATTCAAAACACTTGGAAGGACTACTTTATGTTCACTAAGTAATAAGTTTTGACCCTTGCATTTCATAAGTTTTCATACGCAATACCTTATTCTTTTCTCAAGGAACAACAGCACAATCTATTGGACTCTTGCACACTTATTTTTCTTATTTCCTTTGCTTTTTGGCAGGTTCACTATTTCTATGATTTATTTTTTGTTCTTGTGTGATGATCTCGGCGGATGGTTCAGATTCTTTAGTAATAAATTGGGTTTATTAAATTTTCGTATTTTCCTTGAATCAGGGAAGAACGGCTGGAGAGTAGAGCTTTCTCACAACTCTAGAGATGGTGGAGGTGGTAGAGGAGGAGGTCGGGGTCGTTCTGGTGGTTCTGATCTGAAATGTTATGAGTGTGGTGAACCTGGTCACTTCGCTCGTGAATGTCGCTCACGGGGCGGTTCTCGTGGAGGTTCAGGACGACATCGCAGTCGTAGTCCTCGATATCGTAGAAGCCCAAGTTATGGTCACAGGTGAAGATATTTGCTTGTATTTTCTTTTGAAATTTATTGTTGGTGTTTCTGCTGTAGCTTAACATGCTGGTACTTGATTGTTTGAAATTTGAGAGTAGACTGGAAGCACACTCTTTGAACTTGTCATAATTTTTTTTTGGTGAACATGAGTTTCAGTCCCCGTGGGCGCTCCCCTGGACATCGCAGTTTGAGTCATCGCAGTTTGAGTCCTCGCGGCCGTGCTTATAGCAAGTCTCCACCACATCGCAGACGTGAAGAATTACCTTATGCCAATGGGTAAGGACTTGGTCTTGATTGGTTCTTTTGATGTGATTACTCGTACCTGATTTGATTTGAGACTATTTTTATGTTAGTTTGATGTTATATTTCTTTTGATTCAATCATCCCCTCGATTTCATATGATATAAAACACTAATTTATGAGTGCCCGTCTTTGCATTTCATTCTTGTTTTGTTATCCTTTGAGGCTCCCTCTTTCCCACCAACATATCTCTATTTTCTGTATTATTTTGGTTTGACATTTACTTTTCTTTTGAGTTCTTTTGTTGTAACTTTAATTGATAAAAAACCCTGATTCTGTTATTAATTATTGCTCCTGTAGTTTTTAGTTGGTGGAAACGCTACCACTTTCTGAATGTTTTCTGATCATGTCGATCATTCATTCTCGTTTGTTGATATGATTGTGAATATTGTAACTAATGATGCTCAAATATATACAGAAATGGATTAAAGGATAGACAAAGAAGCCAGAGCTGAGTTGTGCTGGTGCTGGGAATTAGCTTTGTTCGAATTTTGGTGGGATTGAATGTGTTTTTATTCCCAGGACTTCAAAATCAGACATATTTAAATTGGGCGACGCCTGTGAATTTGGTTAAGTCCTTTTTATCTTTGAATTGGTTCTATTTATGAATGCTGATTACTTAAATATTTAGTAGATGTTAAGCGAATGACTACTTCTAAAGATCTATGCTCTTTTTTTCCTTTTTGAGGTTTCGTCTGCTTCTGCGCCTTTGTGCTTCTGCGACTTTGTGCTTCTTCTCTACACAGTTTGGGATCTTCAATTTGTGGTTGTGGGTCCCAGCTGGATACTTCTGTAGATGGTACTTTATATTGCATCTCTGCAGTTGTCTTGACTGCCTTGGTAATCTAATGGAACGTTGAATATTACCTTGAGGAAGAGCTGCATCAAACCCTTCTGGCAGGTACTTATATCTGTTCTGCAGAAGTTGGGATTGGGCTCCTAAAGAATAGTAGTTTATGAGTATTTTGATTAAACTATTGAAACTAATTAGTCTTTTGAAATAGAATAGTAATGGGGGCATCCTTCCATAGCTCATGAGCAATATGCCAATCCTCCACCACACCATTTTTTCTCTCCCCTCCTTCGTGCATTGGAACTCTCCTTTTAGTTCTCAGATCATGAAAATTAACTTATCTGGCATCATGGAATTTTAGTGTAATTGCTACAAATACGAGTTGAATGAGTCAATAAGAAACGAGATATCATCTGTTAGTGTGAATAGCTTCTTTACAAGGATTGATCTCAGGCCTCTGGTGGGATTAGTGTTGTTTGCTTCGACCTCCTACTTTCTAAGCGTCTTTCTGGAGCTCACCTCGGCTTTTGGTATCTCAAGCAAGTGTATAACTTTGCTTGAGGGGCCAACCTCTCCCATCTCTGTGGTGCCTAATACGACCACCATCTACATTGATGTT
Organism: Begonia fuchsioides; assembly: GCA_003255005.1. NCBI lineage: Eukaryota > Viridiplantae > Streptophyta > Magnoliopsida > Cucurbitales > Begoniaceae > Begonia > Begonia fuchsioides. The sequence continues at coordinate 514,257 of QAOC01016994.1, forward strand.
TTTTTCTACCATTTTGTGGGCCTAGACATTGGAGTCCAACTCGACAGCAAATGCTTAGGTTTGTTGTATTTTCTATTTCATGATCATTGGGTGCTTACTACAGATCATAATCTGAGGTAACTTATGTTCTTTATGTTATTCCGTTGTTCTCATTTCCGAATATAGGTCATTTTGCTTGTCTGGTCTTATCAATTGGGTAATGGTAACGTTTTGAGCTGTTTTTTTACATGTAATTTATTTAGTTTTTCATGAAAATCTCTCTAAGAAATTGCTTGGTGATAGCCACCCGTGACAAATCTTGGTATTGATTTAACGAGGAATTAAATTTTCTAGTTTACCAGAGGCGCATGAGATGGACAAAAGCTTTGTTCTTCCTGCCACTCTGAAAAGTGTCTGCATCAGGTTTAGTTTCATTTCATTTGCTCCCAATTGCTGGGTTTAAATCAAAGTGACATAGCATTTCTGAACTTTAATAAATGATATCGTCGTTTTCTGCCCCGATCAACTGGAATGTCGATTGTCTATCTAGAGATCAATAGAAACTTTCTATTTCATTCAGTTAAATCAATTATACGATATTGTAGCATATAGAAACGTTCATTTCATACAGCATGCATATTTTTTGATTTTTATAGCTTTCATCAAGTGGCGAAGGTCAGGATCAAGGGTTCTGGACCTCTGTTGAGGTTGAGTTCCTTGTGCTTGAGCCATTTCTTTATTGAACCATGAATTCTTTGCGTAATCTGAGTTGTTTTGGCAGGAGTCGCCCAAAATGCAGCCAGGGAGAAGGCCAAAGAAGAGCAAAATGCCAAAATGTGAAACGGGTGGCCCGTCAAATCAAAGATTTCCCTTAGAAAGGGAACTCCATGTCAAAGTTTTAATAGGATGGACCCTCTGCCCCTCACCACACTCCACGCTAACAACTATAGATCCCAGCCCCTGCCGACACTTGCTGAAGCTGTTTTTGCTCTCCAGACCCCTCTTGCCGACACTCATTTGCTCTTTTTAGCCACCCTATCCAACCCCACGACTTAGACCTCCCCGCCAAGCACGGGAATGATTCTTCGAAGGCTGACTGGCCATAGGACCGGGAATTTCATAGAATTATCGATGATATTTGATTACATTGATTGCAAGAAACTGAATACTATGCTTCTGACGCTGATATATCTCGCGGACAATTCTTATGGAAAGGCAAGATTACAATCACCCATTCTCCATTCTGCGGGGGATAAAAATTATGAAAAAAAGAAACTTTTTCGAAGACTCTACATCAAATATGAGATATATGACTCGATTCACCGCCATTATTGGAGGATTTCAACACTGTTTTGGAAAATTGCGGCTCCTTGATGGGCGTTTTTTGAATCTTGGCACAGTGGTGCAACTTATCTGACCATTCTTCGATGCCAATGTATCAGCTCATTTGTTCTCCGATAAGATCAAGACCGACGAGGAGGAAGGTCACTCCTTGAAAGAGCAAGAAGTAGAAATGAACTCCTTGAGCGGACAAAAGACTCCTTATTGAAGCCGTGAGCAAGAGGAATGCCAAAGCAAGCTCTTTCTTGTATATCTTCTTCTTTTTCTTAGTCGGAGCAGAGGCTGCCACTTTCTTTTCCTTAATCATGTGTAGCTCGGAAAGCTCACCGTGGGAGGCACCTCTACAAATTTGTGGCCGGATCGAGAGCTTCGACTCCCTCTCTTTGGCTGCAATCAAGTCAGATTCCGATGATCGGCCAGCCTTTTTTGTAACAACCCACTCGTAAGAGCTGCCCAGTTGGAATAATCCCGAAACCATGGCGTTGAATTTGGTGACTGACATTGTGTTTTCGAATAGGAGATAAGGGACTATGAAGGGGAGTGATTTGGGTGCAGGAAGGATGTTGAGGAATGAAGTAAAAACCGGCACATAACAGATTACCCAAACAGGAAGCTCGGCCTCCGGGACGAACATGGTTAAAGGAAGAATTATGCAGAACAATGTGAAGGAATAAAACGGAAGGATAAGCTTCCTCAACAGAAAGAACAATAGAATCATATTAGCTTTTTTCCACTTCGAAATCTGCACATTTTTCGGGTAAAGACCGAGTTATTGGAATCATTTTAAATGAGAGCTTGGGGTGGTAAATTATTCACCTTTGAAGTTATGATCGTCGGAAGACACAATCGGAATAGTTGCATCGGACCGGAATGCCACCGGTGCTGCTGCTTTTGGTAAGCTTCGTACGATTCCGGCACTTCACAAATGACCTGAAAGTTGAAGCATTGGATCAAATTTTGAAGAACAAGAATTTGAGGGTTATAGATGGGCAAAAAATTGAGTTACTTTGACATCATTAAGAAAAATGAACTTCCAGCCATGGAGATGGGCCCTGACAGCTATGTCCATGTCCTCTACAGTCGTCCTTTCAAGCCATCCACCAGACTCTTCAAGTGCTTTGATTCTCCAAACACCGGCAGTGCCATTGAAGCCAAAAAAACTAAGGAAAACTCCATTAACTTGCTGTTCTACTTCGAAGTGGAAACACAGATTTATGTTTTGAAGCCGGGTCAGCAAGTTCTCATCCTTGTTTACAAATGCCCATCGAGCTTGAACCAATCCGAGTTCTGGGTTGTCCTGGAAGAGGCAAGAGAGATGAGAAAACAAGAAAAAAATACAAACTTTGATGAAGAATTTTAGTATGATGCCATTGCCAGATCGTTCCACCTTGAAATGGGGTACTGTTTGTTTGAGAAAATTGGGATTGGGTTGGAAATCGGCATCGAAAATGGCGACAAATTCGTAGCCTTTGACATAATCACAACTCATTGCAGACTTGAGATTTCCTGCTTTATAACCGGTTCTTATCAACCGATGCCGATAGATTATATTGATACCTTTCTGGCTCCATTGATTAACCTCTGCCTCGATCAACCATTGGATGCTCTCATCGTCGGAATCATCGAGAACTTGAATTAGCATACGATCCTTCGGCCAGTCCATCTGACAGACTGCCGAGATAGATTGCTCGTAAACCTGCTCGAGACAAGATCAGTTGAAAAAATCATTCAAATCCGTAAATAGATAAAGATTATTGCAAGATTTGAATACTTTTCCATTCATTCTTCAGCGACATATTCAAGTAAGAACACAATTCCTTATCTTTACATTAACCAAATTGCAGAAAGCATGAACAGAGAAGAAAGTTACCTCTTTCTCGTTGCACATTGGTATTTGAACAAGAACCATTGGATAGTCATAGCTAGCTCCTTCGATATCATTCCGCTCGAGAGGACCGTGCTCGATTTTCGGCTTGATTTTCTTGAACTTAATCCAGAAGCAACCCAGGCTAAGTATCAAACGATCCAAAGATTGAATGAGGAACAGAACGACACAGAATTTGGAAAGCGCCTGGATCGGAGGGGCTATATAATTTGCTCTAAAGTTTAACCAGATCGAATAGAGAATATGAAGAAAGTCTTGCAAATTAGAAGCCTGTGGATTTGAAAAATAGTTCCAGCCATTGGAATGAGCGACAACCTCAAAAACCAAAACAACGAAGCAAGTTACTAAGAATCCTCGAATGATTCTAAGTAGAAACTTGCCCTTTTCTTCCGCTTTGCCACTCTCGACAGCCACGCCTTGTCTGTAAATCAATCTCGTCTTTATGGTTCCGAGCAACGCCCAGAGGACGGCGGCGAGCCAGGCTACACAACCGACAGCGCGGTGAGCTTTGAGAAGCAATACCCATGTCACTTGTTTAGCGTTTTTCCCCCGTCTCTTTTCCGTCGGCCGGAATGCTGAGTCCGCGCCGGCGATTTCAACCACCGAGAAATTTGGTTTCTCCATTGTCACAACCACCGGCGATCCTTTCAGCGAATCCTTCCCCCACCAGCCGGAGAAATCTAATCTCGGAGCCATTTTTGTCTCAGTAATCTTAGACTACAAACTCACCGGAGCTTTTTACGCAGAACCCAAGAAAATTACCGGGGATTTGCAGAACCCAGATCGAGAGAGGCAAAACCCATCAGAGAAATAAGATCGGAAGAAGAACCAGATTTTCAGTCTCTCTTAGATGCAATGCAGGGCCGGGAAAAGCAAGAGAAAGAGTAAAGAAGCTCGTGTGCATGAAACTCTAGTCCAGGGAGAGAACCGACATGGGAAAGCGCATTAAGAAGGAAGGCATCTCCATGTGGGACAGCCATCGACAATCGAAACAGCCATGGCTTTTGTTCTAACAGCTCAGAAATTACCATCGTGAAAGCGTATTTTAGCAGAGAAGCAGTACAGTAGACCCAGAAGAAGCGAATGATTAGCCACGGGAGGCGATGAAGCTCCATACGAAAGGAAAATGAAAATCCCACCGGCCACAAGTACTCCACAGTCGGCACCGGTGAGATTCACGGCGGCCATAACCTACTTTTCCGACGGCTGGAGGGGTCGGAGAGATTTCTTAAGCCAGCCCAGAAACCCCCTCCAGCAAAACTCTCAAATCACACAAACATCTGGATTCTATAATCACATCTCCTTTGCTATTTTCCACGTTAATCGATCGAAACAATCAAAAATCATCAATTTAATCATCAAATTTTCTTATTTACAGCTTTGCACAGTAACATTCCTCTCTTTGCTGGCATAATTTTCGACTTTTAATCACATCACCCAAGTGTACTTTGGGAAATGGGATGTGGGCCCACTTTCGTTAGGGGTATTTACGTCATTTCATTATAAAAAAATAGTAACTAATTATCATTTAATTGTGAATTTTTTAAGGGTTTCAAGGCATGATATTTTAGCTCAGACACTTCGTCTTCTACCTCGTCCTGCATGAAAGTAAACCCTAGATATCTTCACTGTGTACTGTCCTCTCCCACGAACATCTCTCGGATAATGTTCTTTTCTGTCGTTGAAAAAATGGGTTGTTTTGTATTTTCTTTTCTTTTTTTAATTATTTTAATTTAATTATCCTTTTTCCCCCCACTATCGCTATCGTTTTGACAGTGTTGAAAGACTAGGATTAGACAGATAAACACGACGGCTTTTGCTGTCTTTCTTGTCTTGCAGTTCTGTGGTCTGCCTCCCCTCGCACACCCCACGTTTAACCTTGACTTTTTTACGAGGTTTTGCTTGGTGTTACAAGTACATTAGACTTAAATGAGGAGCTTTGTCGTGGCGACAGAAAGGAAAAGGAAAGAACAGCTTTGAGGTTTCACCTTCTTCATTAATGGCGGCTTCTCTGGATGTCCAGATAGAATGCCATTTAATGAAGGGTGTTAAGAGTTATTCTTCATGCCTCTTACTGATCTCTTTACTTTCCACCCCTGACCCTGCTGCTCTTTGCTGGCCTACAAACACACTTGAAAGAAACGCACGTGACATCTAATATATATATATAATCCGATGAAACAGCAACATGTGAGGGGTGTGTGGTCTGGTTATGAGCAATTTGCAAGAGGTTGGGATCCAACAGACCACATGAAAAACTGGCGTACAACATTAATATATTTGATCTTATCTCTGATTTTCTACGTCGAAAATCTACACATTTTTGTAGCTTATTCGTGTACATTCGCGGTCTTCAGATCTTTTTTTTTTTTTTAAGACAGGAGTGGGGAGAATTCATAGCCTTTTCGATGGAAGACACTGGTAATAGAGTCCAAGACCGAAGAGCCATGGCTCAGCCAAACAGTCATAACATGGAAGACACCGATACTAGAGTTCGACCCATGAAAGAATAGAATCATGCGTCTCTTCTATGGAGAGAACATTTATTGAAGATTGAACTCTATTGTCGGAAGGTAGATTTTCTTGAGACATACGACTTTTTGATGTGGAATTGGACCGGCTGTTCGCTAAATGAAGCGTCATCAAGTGAAATGCAAAGTGGGAAAGCATAAGACAAGGTTCTCAGTTTACGGTCTCTTTCCGGTCCAGCTTGCACAATCGAGAGGGTCGTAATCCAATTGGCAGATCAGCTGTGGTCACATAATATCCAAAAGTAAACACAGGGACTTAACAGTCAGCATGCAACTTCTCTCTCATCTTTGGAAGAGATGTAAACTCTCTCTCTCTCCTCTGAAGGAGTGGGGGGAGTTTCCAGAGCAAAGCTAAGTCTCTGCCTTTTCTCCACCATGGAGGAAAACTGGGTGGTTGTTAGGTGCTGTCTGAATCCCCACGTGTCTACAACATCGATCCTAGGCAACATCAAATTGAAGAAAATAACCCAAGCCATGTCACGTTATTTCTCAAAACAATTTATTTTTTATTTTTGAAAAATAGTACCCTCCAACTTACATAATTTATGAATTCGAGTTGGATAGCCGGCGACGGATTTTCAGGTACCCAAACTTGGCGGCGCCAGGTGAAGAACCTTCGAAAATAAATGGCAAGTACCCGGTTGCACATTTGTATCTTCGCTGAATCTGGCCAATCAAAAAAAGCATTTTTCAAAAGAATAATGATAAGAACATATTTCATTCAAATTACCATCGTCTTTCTATATTCTCCAAAAAGAAAACATGTTTAATCTGCAAAGCATATTACCTCGAGGATATGTTGGCTGCTTGTCAGACTGTTTCTGCCAATCACGCAAACAGTTCCACCAGAACCCCCACCAGTGATCTTTGCTCCATACAATGTCTCATCTTCTGGCTTGGATGGCTTAGAATGCTGCATTTCTTGCACCAACTGCACCAGCCTATCCGTGCCGTCTGAGCCCAGTCCACAAGCGCTGTAACTATAATGACACTGCAAAGAAACATGATTTTGGATGACAACTGTTGAAAATGTATGCTGATGAAAGACGATAAATGATCCAGAATGTTGTTAATCTTAATTCCATGCTGCAAGATGAGCAAGAAACTACTAATTTTCATGGATCCAGTTTAATTTTGATAGATCCCTTCGATTAATGAATTAGTTTGTAGGCTAGACTCGTAAAACTTCAAGTTGCAACAGAGACCAGATAAACTTTTTCTAAATTACACAGCTCAAGTATCATTTCACGATTACATAATAGAACTGATAGAATCTATAACACATCATGGAGATTTCAGTTTTAGAGCGTGCTAATGGCATATAATATTCAGTTTTTAAAATGGTCCAAAACTGTAAAGACTATCCTAAAGAACACATAAATTCTTGTCGAACGCTTTCCAGAATATAGTTTTTATAATGTTGAAAAGAAGAAAGAAAAAGTTCATAACGAGTGAATAGCTACTTTTAGCTCAAATGTCTTATCCAAACTAATCTGTACATGCAGAATAGTACAATCGATGAAGCAAAAGCCCGAATAAATGGAACAAAACCATAAAAAAGCAACCCAAACCCAACTACAATCTAATAGAAAATATATAAGAAAAGAAAATAAAGCACAGAAGTAACGAAGCCTCATATATAAATATACCTGATACAACAATTCACCTAGAGTGGTAAGTTGCTCGCTAGAATTTGCTGAAGTTAGCAACGCCTTGAATGCCTGTCAACACGGGCAAATTAAAATGAACACCGTGTCTAATGAAAAACACATTCCAATAAATCCTTTGTGGATTTTAGGGGCTGCCTTTGTCAAATTTTTTTGGTTTTTTTCAAAATGATATGCATGCTATAGATTGCAGAGGTACGAAAAAAGCATCGAATTCAGACTATGTTAAATTAGGCTCATACAAATGACAAAGTTAACATACAACAAGAAAGGAAAAACTTTGATTTTATTTCAGCATGTTTGCATATGATCTTTGCAGCAAAGTATTCAAGTTTTACACAACCAAACATAAACATAAGAAATCAATTCATTACCTTCACACGGAAATTTTCATATATAGGATGCCTTGCAGATGCTTTCACTCCATAAGTACGCTTCTCATCAACTACCGTGACATGATCATCATGATCTGAAAACTTCTCCAAAAACATTCCCCCTTGGATGGACTCAGGAAGCACTTTAGAATAAACTGCTTCATACCTTCAAATTGCACATATTAAAACATCAAATTAATGAATGCAAGACAGTTGATATCTGGTTAAGGGAAAACATTTTTAAACATCTTACCGATGAGGGGGCAGGTTGCATAAGTAAGCTAGTGAAGATTCAGCTTCAAGCAGCTCAACATTATCATCCTCCATGTCTTCGGTGTTTATCCCATTAGCAGTAGACAAAGATTGCAATGACATGGAAGATGCTGTAGACTTGATTATTTTCCTACCCATAAATGCTCCTATCCTAACAGAGCCATAGTCTGCACCTCCAACACTGTCATCCAAGGTTGTAGATAAGTTAGATAATCGTCTTAAAAAAACTCATACAAGTCCATGAGACATGAGAATATTACATAGATACAAGAATCTACATACTCATAATTGTCTTTTCCATGTGCTATTTCATTTCGAATTGTGATGTTCAACAAAGCCAAAGTACAGTGAACCTCAAAATTAGGGTAGTCACATCGTCCAGAAATAGTAAGTGGAGTGGGCTACTCCAACAATTACCTTAATGTTTTATAAACACAAAATAAGACATGCCAAGAGTTCCACTTTGAGAGGCTATTCGGTTTTACCAGTCTTTTACTTAGAAAAATAGCATTTTTAGGATCAACTTTTGGATTATAATATATTTTGGCTGAAGGTGACATTATTAGCATGTGGCTTCAACAATTTCATCTAGGCGATAAAATTAATTACCATTCTGGAACTGTACCAATTTACTGATTTTCAATAGAATTATCTCAAAAAATTAAAGGATAATTAGATTCAGGCTACTATGAAATAAATAAAAAAGATAAATATTGTAGAAAATACCTATGTCTTATTCCTGAATCAATTCCCCAAAATCGAATATGATTTGGAATTTCAACAAGTCCAAGCACCTCGGCAGGCTGCACAATAATAAGATAATTTTGGAAGTTAATTGAAGAATTTAAAGTTAAAATGGCTCTTAAAAAGTGTGTGATGCACCTGGCACAACATTGCCAGTAGTTTATTGGCTTCACCACATGCTGAAGCCATCTGGTCCATCACACCACATGGAGCTCCAACAATGTGGTTCTCCACCTGACAAATAATTTTTGAAATAAGTAAAGATACAAATCAAAGGTCAAGGAAAAGGCTAATGAAAGATACACCTTTTGGCAAAGCAAAGCTAGATCTCTTGGATTGATACTTATTCCTGCAAAGTATTAATGATGGTTAAGTTTTTTTCTAGCTCAAAACAATATAAATCAAATTGCTTCTAAAGAGTAACTTAATCACATGAAATTACATAAATACCAGAGAATAACGTAATTCTCAAAACTTAAATTTATCTTACATAAGTTAAAAATATCAAAATAAACAACTGGAATTTTTTTCATATATACATAAATATTTCCGTGACTAAGTTGAATCTAACTTCCAATTTTGACTTTTAGTCCTGAAAATAATGCAAGTTCAATCACCATGAGCTGCAGCTATAGCAGACATGGTAGCAACCTCCACAGAGGCTGATGATGATACACCTTTGCCTTCTGGAACTGCAGAAGAAACCTGACAAATACATGCACTTAATAAATAATATTATTTGAGATCAGAAAAAGGAAGATATAAGTGTGTTAGCAGGAATTGAAAAATTCCAAGATTAAACATTATGTCTAAACATATCAGCCATTTAGCTTTGGCCAAATTACAAAAAAAAGGTAGCCATAGAAACAATAGCGGTCAAATATATTGGGAAAAGAAAGCACTTAATCTTCATTTTGTATGTGTAACTATGCTTAATTCAAACAAATTCTATAACTGTCTTCTGAAGCACAAATTGAATTTTTGGTTAACTGTATAATAAGTAGAGAAAATATAGTTCTTTTTGTGTGACAAGAAACCAAGCATCTTGAAGAGATATAGAATGCAAGTTAAGAAAAGCGATCTCAATGATCTAAAATTTTATCAAGGTATATTTAAATGGAAAGAATAAATTAAATCTCAACATCAGGTTATGCAGCAAGACTGACAAGGTAAGGACCTTTTTTTTTCATTACAAACCAAAACAAATTTCATTGAAGTGAAAATGCCACAGGCCTTTGTTACTAAGTGTTGAAATCTACAAATTTGGGTTAAAAATGGACCATCGATGTACTTTCCTAATAGCCAGCCAGTGTAGTATTTCTGGAGACACTAATAGCGTTGTAAAATTTGGGATCTTTGTATTCCTCGTCACTTTTTAATACAATTATTACATGGATTAAATAATCATCGAGTCATACTCATGGACGCAGAGATAGGGAGAAAGAGATGTTAAAGCAAAGAAAGAATATACTGAATCATATTTGAGTGGTAAGTGATATCTACCAGCAAGCTGATACTGTCTTCAAAATGCACACCCAATTCTGTCATTAAAACCAGTAATGTTCCCGCAACATATGCCGCCCACCTACAGCAGAACATGAAGTTTATTCAAAACTGCACCTTAAGAAATGTTGAACATTAGAAGTTCGTAAATAAAAGCTTCGCCTACTTTTGGGCAGGATCTTGGGAGAAGTACTTCTTCGCCTTCTCATATGATATAGGTCTCCCACCGTCAATGAAATCAGATAAATCCATGTCAAAGGTTGGAGCCCGATTGCTCAATTCAGAACCATAAGACACCTAATTTGTAAAGATATTAGCAAAAAAACATTTTAAGTTTCTTAAGTATTTGATTTCTAGGTTCTGTTGGCCATCCACAATCTAGTTATGGTTTAGCTAGGACAACTTACATCATGATTTTTCACAAGACCTACTTAATTCATCTCCAATCGCCTCAACATACAGAACGCTGACCTACTTTCTCAGAAAATGTAGCCTTTCCATTTTTTTCAGAGACATTGAACATGAAATTTAGTTGATTGTAATACATACTATTTGCAAAACAGGTGATGCTCCTTGCCCCTTGACGTTCTGCCGAGCTTGGGCATGTTTCCAAAGTCTATGTTTACTTGGATGGTTTCTCTGAATAGCAACATGACAAGCTTCTCTAATGGGCATCTGCACAAAAGAAAGGAGATGAAGGAAAGAGGAAAAGAAAGGGTATGGTTGGAGAGTGCTTAGTAAAAAATCATTTGATAAGATTCCACACCAGATGTTGGATAGAAAAGGACATAAAAATAAAGGATCTAAAAAATCAAGGACTTGCAAATACTTCGTCAGCTTGGTGGATTAGATGTTACAGCAAAATTTTTGGAGTATAAAAAGCCAAGAAAAAATATATAGTTACAATATTTTACTTCAAATGAAAGGGTGACCTGACCTGCAAGACTAGACTTCCAGAGTAGTCAGCAATACCTCCCATTACATCCAGCCTACCAGGTGCTCGTGCAACAAAAATATCTTCCTATAATAGACATAAAACAGAAAAAGAGGAAAAGAGGCATTGAAAACTGTTGTTTAACATTCATAATGGTTCAACATTTTGGCAACAAGAATTCACTTTATCTCAAACATTATCTTCTCTAAATTGTATTTCGATGTAAACAGAGGAATAATCTGCAAAATTATCTCATGCATGAGTATTTAAGGGTCACATGGGTCATCTAAGAAAGGTTTATCCAATATACTAGACACTTGCACGTAAACCAATTCTCATAATTTTGCATAGATGCATATTTAGAATAAAGAACAATTTCGTAAAATTTTCTAAATTTTGTTGATTTTTTCCCTAGAGTTTTTGAGAACCGTTGCAATAGTTTTATCAGGGAATTCAAAAAGTTTTTTGTGCAAAAAATCAAATAACAAAAAAATAAATAAACATTCTAATAATCAAGCAGACATGGTCACACCTCCCAATTAAAGAGTCCAGCCGCAGCCTTTTGCTCTCGCATCTGGCGCTTCTCTTTGTTCTTCCCTGAATCATTTACATGATCTAATTCCGCCAAACTTTTTAAGAAACTCATAGTGTCTGATAGACCTTGAACATCTCCATGAAGTATGTTAAAGTCTCCAATAGACCTAGAAGATAAATGGCAGGACATTAGATTGTGGTGGTTGTGCAATGCAGGTAGGCTTACCAAACAAACATACAAGTCAAAATCAAAGCTCTTCTCATCTTGAATCTTCGGTGATCTATTTGAAAGTCCAAGTTCATATTCAGCACTGGCATACCAATCCGGAATGCAGAGATCACGTCCAGGAACCCTTTGTAGCTGATACCCAAGGACTATAGCATCTCTCAATCTTCTTGCACCACTAAGCTATAGATTGATGAAACAAGATAAGATTCAAAACCTACTTCCTTATTTTTAATGGGAATTACCAACATGATAACATCCCCATAGGAGGGTCCAGTGATTTATTTTTCCATTTGGATATGAAACTTGCATTAAAGAGAAGAATACAAAAAATTAAGGACAATCAATTTCCCTGAAAGAAGGATAGAAAATATACTTTAGGTTCACATTAGTATTCAACATTACCAAATGCTTCTGAAAAAAAATGTCATTGCTGCATAAGCAACATAAACATCCTTGTGCAAGCTGTGGACTGCATAAATAGATGAAATATTCAATTTACCTTATTTGAGACACTGTTTTTTCCAGTTGCAGTTTCTTGTAAGATGCGGGCAGCCACCTGTAATTTCAGAATGCATAAGAAAAAAAGTCAAATTGATATATTTTCCCTCTAAGAATCATAACTCTCCTTTGCCAGTTAAATGTTCATTTCGTTGTGCTTGCATTAGAAACCCTTCAAAATGACGTAAGTTCATCAATAGAGCTGACATAAAACTAATTGTTTCAACTTTCACCATGCTTTTAATTCAATCAAATCACCAAGCAGCTTATTAATCATCTTTGAGTGATTGTAAAGCTTGGGAATGTACCTCACCGCCATTGATGCCCCCCTCATAGCATGGTTTCAGACTAACACCCCGTTCAAGGTAAGGTTTCCAATGACCTGTGAGTAAATCTCTCCGTATCATCTCGACACCACATTGATGATACTGTTAAAAGATTAATCAAGGATATAAGATTCTTTTTTTTAATTAGAGAAACAAGAATGCTAGATTCTTAACAACCACTTTGAAAGGAAAGAGAAGATTAATGGAAAAATTAAAGAAAAATACTGAAGTAGACACATAAGTTTACCTCAAGCATATTCCTTAGAAAAGGCTCTTCGTTGAAATAGTCCCTTCTCACAAAAACAAAAGGCACCTTGAATGCCAGGGCTTCACTAACAGTGCCATAACCAATTTTTCCTATAACAAAAACATTGTCCTTATTGCTTTACTTCTATTGCATCTGAATAACTCTGCTAGAAGCCCACTGATAAGGTACCACACTAACCAAGCATACAATCAGATGCGGCTATCAGATCAGGTGTGTAAGCATCCTTGGCAACCTTTATGAAATTTATAGGGAGTTCTTGAGTTTCAGAAGCTCCACAGACCTGAAAATAACATAAAAGCCACCACACCAAAAGAATTTTTCGTTGATCTGTAACATTTAGTAGAAATATTATTCACGTAATGTTATTTGCATACCAGACACTTCCAGCCAGAAGGCAAATATTCCTCCTTCAACTTCCATCCCCCAGGCTGCAAATGAGAGAAAGAATGAAGCCAAATGGATTTCTTACTTCAAAAAAGAAACGGGGAACTGGGAGGAGATAAAAAAAAACATTATTCAACAAAAATAATATGTAATAAAGCATCAGATCCAAAGAAGCATTTAATGTTATTAAGAAAAATCTGGTAATCAGAAAACTCTGATACCATAGAAGAATTGCATAAACATCTACAAAATGAAGCATGTTCATCTATTATAGCTAGATTAAACTTGGGAAATAATTTGATCCTCTTAAATAATGGTTTTCACTAAACGACTTCAAGGAATAAATATGAAGATATATGCTCAAAGAACATTTAAATAATATATAACGAAAAATAATCTATGAAATCAGTTTCCAAAAGCACGAATATCTATCACAAGGTAATTGAGCAACGCCAACACACAAAAAAATTGACAAGCGACACAGGGAATATTTCTGTCAAAACAACAAAAATCATTCACCACTATATAACCAGAATAAGCAAACAAAAGAAAGTGATAGAGGGAGCAAACATATGATGAGCACGAAATAAGTCAATGGTCCAGTGTGCAGCGTTCTAGACAGCCATTAACTACCTCTCATTCAAACAACCCTTAAATATTTGCATCAACTTAGTATAGTGTGGACTGTGGAACACATTTACTTCTGTACGATTTAATTACAATCAATAAATTCAAGGACAGAGTCCATAAAGATCGAATATCTCAAGTACTGGCGATTTATCGGTTAGGTTTTATAGTTTTTAGGTCAACCCAAAACCGATAATTGAATATTAAATTAAAAATCGAATAAATATTATTTTTAAGTTATTTTTATTTAATTTAAAAATAATATCATTGAATAATATTTAAAAATAAATTTTTAAATAATGTTTTTTATTACATATAGTTCTTATTACAAATAAACAAAAACAAAAATGCATTTTACCTGTCCACCAAAATTAAGGATCACTAGCTTTACATCTTCCCCAATACCAAGTTCCTTCCTTACCTAAAGAAATGAAGCAACAAAAAAAGACTTAAATAATTTCCTAATCGCTTTTAATGCCTCTGAATTCAACAAAGATACTAGTAAAGATCAATGAATGAAACCTCCACACGGGACTTATGCAACCTCCTGACAACAAGAGGCACATCAATAGCATCATTGAAAGCAGGCACTGTAAAAGAAAGGTGGAAGAGGAAACAATTGAGTCTATATCCCAAGAAGGTGATATGGGGAAATTATTTCAGATAGCATTGCATCTCAAAGAAGCGTTGTGATTGACGTACTTGGGCAGTATCCAGGAAGACGGATAAGAAATTCACAATGTGAATAATCTTCTGCTATCTTTGCAACAAGAAAAAATTAAGTTAAAAGATCTATAAACTGCCAACAAAAAGTAGGATAATCAACTAAAAATCTTCTTAAATAAAACAAGGCTCGCATGGTTACCGACGCTTTCGTAGGGAAAAGTTATTCTAGAAGAGTCTAAGTATTTATTATTGTTTTAATTAACTTTATGACGTTTTAGTCTTTTGGCTTTTAATTCAGTCTTGTGTGTTTATTTAAAGGGGGCTAACCCTAATGGGAAGGGAGAAATTTAGTTTTCAATTGTTTTCTTTTCTTTCTCTCCCTGCCTCCTTTCTAATGGCTTCTCGAGAGATGTTTACCCGATCTCAGGGTAAACAAATCGAGAACGATCCTAACAATTTGGTATCAGAGCTAGATCCTTCGTCCGAACCAGAATCTCATTCTCCGGTCGCGTCTGTTACGGGAGAGGATTCTTTAGTAATGATTACGATGATGCAACAAATGTTTCAGATGATGAAACAATCACAAAGGAATTACGAAGCACTAATGAACAGAATTGAAAACAATACCAGTCTGCCGCCGCCTCCAACGAATTCCAATTTTCCGGCGATCAGAACAGCGCAGGCAGCGTATTTCGAGGGCGCGCCTCAGACGCGACCCTTTCCGTGGCAGCAGACTGCGCCGGCGTATTTCGGGCTCCACGCTTCCCATCGCCGCCGCAGCAGTTCTGCTCTCCGACGTCCGGTACCCAATCGCGCGCTCCCCCACCGACGAATTCCTCCGTCGCGCGCGCCCCAGCAATTTCCCCAATCGAACGCGCCTCAACAGCGGTACGGTTCGCGGAAATTCCCAGCCAACTGGCTGGAAATCACGCTGTCTCCAGTTTGGCACCATCTTCTGGACAAACCCCATTCGCGCAGGTGCCGGAAGCTCCCCAGGCAGCTTCGAAAATTGTCAATTTCCCAGATTCGTTGACCGCCGCTCACAGAACAGCGAATTCCACCTTTTTCGGCCCGCTGTCCACCACGCACGGAACCTCCAATGCAGACTTTTCTGCACCACCAAGTTTCGATCCAACCGGAACAAATTTTTGGCCATCAACAGATGTTGTGCCACCGGTTTTTGGAGGTGTTTTTGCCGATCTAAATAGAACTTACACGGCGACTCAACCTACGAGTGCGCCTTACGGCCTGCATCATCAATATTATAATCCTGGGATCGCCACCCAGCTGGCACCCCGCTTTGATCACCCGATTGCTGACCCAGAGGCGATAGGGCCGTATATCACATACCCCAGTGAGGGATCACGACCAGTTATTCGCACACGCCTGGATTTTCCTTCTTACGATGGATTGACAGACCCGCATCGATGGCTGAATCGGTGTGAACATTATTTTCAGAACCAAGGCGTTCCTTTACACGGATGGGTTGGGGTCGCAGCCTTCCACTTACAGGGCGAAGCTGATGATTGGTTTGAGCGATTCCGAGTTAGTAACCATGAGCTCTCATGGGATCACTTCAGGTACTCGTGTATTGTGTGTTTTGGATCCGCTGCCGGAGCAAATACTCTAGGAGAATTAATTGATTTAAAGCACACTGGAACGGTAGCGCAGTACCAAGCACAGTTCCAACGACTGTTTACCAGGGCACTCTCAGTCACCCCAGAGCAGGCTATCCAGATATTTACTGCCGGTCTACAGTATTCTCTTCGTCTGGAAGTGGAGTTACATCATCCACCCACGTTGGAAAGTGCTATGTCTTTAGCTCGGGCCCTTGAGCACAGGACCACACCGGCAGCTACACCAGCGACTGTGACGGGGTCCCGTCGTCTATTTCGACCCTCGAGACATCCCACTGGGCCTTCTAGTGCCCCACCTACGACGCCTTCGGCGGGGGAAAAGTCAGGCCCATCCATGTCCGGAAGACGCCCATTTACGCGAATATCTTGTGCCGAGATGGCTGATCGGAGATCGCGTGGACTTTGCTTTAATTGTGATGAGCAATTTTCACGTGGCCATAAATGCAAACTATTATTCTATCTCCATTGTGAGGGCGGCATGGATTCACAGGATTCACAGGATGAGAAACCAGCCGACACGGAGGGCTTGACTCCTACTATTTCGCTCAATGCTCTATCCGGCTCCACTGAGACATCGACATTAACCCTCGCAGCTACATTTGATTCCCAGATCCTCCGCAGCTTGGCCGACACTGGCAGCACGCACAATTTCTTGAGTATATGTGCCGCCTCACGTCTGGGCCTTCAGCCGTCCTCGGCAAGTTTGATGTCCGTTTTCGTGGCCAATGGCGAGCGCGTCCGGTGTTTAGGGGCATGTCGCGCCGTTCCATTCTCTATTTTTGGGGTATGCTTCTCAGCCGATTTCTTTGTGATTCCCCCCCACNTCTCTATTTCCGGGGTATGCTTCTCAGCCGATTTCTTTGTGATTCCCCTTCCGTGTTTGGATGTCGTGCTAGGCGTCCAATGGATGCGAACTTTAGGTCCCATTACGTATGATTTTGAGGCTCTCACCCTAAAGTTCACTCGTCAGGGTCGGCCTGAGACACTATTCGCCCTACCCGCTGGTCTTACCCCGACACTCTCTGCCATGTCCGCCACTACAACTCCAGGGGACTTATCTGAGATACTTCGAGAGTTTGGAGAGCTCTTTATTGAATTGAGTGGCCTGCCGCCCATTCGATCTTGTGACCATCGCATCTGCCTCACCCAAGGCTCTGATCCCGTAGTCGTCCGACCATATCGTTATCCTCACCAACAGAAGGACGAGATTGAGAGGCAGTGCTCGCTAATGCTTCGAAAGGGCATTATTCGTCCTAGCAGGTCGCCATATTCATCACCGGTACTCTTGGTTCGTAAGCAGGATCAATCGTGGCGTTTCTGTGTGGATTATCGAGAGCTGAATGCACAGACAGTCAAGGATAAATTTCTGATACCTGTGATAGACGAGCTATTGGATGAGATGCACGGTGCAACACTATTTACGAAACTGGACCTTCGTTCCGGTTATCATCAGATTCGCATGGACCCGGCCGATATCCAAAAAACCGCCTTCCGCACTCATCATGGGCACTTTGAATTCCTTGTTATGCCATTTGGACTTGTTAACGCTCCGTCCATATTTCAGGCACTTATGAACGAGGTCTTCGCAGACCACCTCCGACGTTTTATTTTGGTCTTTTTCGATGATATTCTGATCTATAGCAAGACCCCAGAGGATCATCAGCGTCATTTGCGCAGTACACTAGGCCTTCTGCGCCAACATCGTCTGATTCTTAAGAAGTCCAAGTGTACGTTCGCTGGCCCCAGGTTGCTTATTTGGGCCATCTCATTTCAGCCTCCGGAGTGTCCGTGGACCCGGAGAAGATTTCCAGTATCTCCTCGTGGCCGACACCTACTTCAGTCACCGCTCTCAGGGGGTTTCTCGGTCTTGCTGGTTATTATCGGAAGTTTATTCGCAACTTCGGCATTACGGCTTCTCCTTTGACTGCACTGCTCAGGCGCAACGGGTTCCAGTGGACGGCAGAGTCCCAATCAGCATTCGAGTTGCTGAAAACCGCACTCTCCACGGCACCAGTTCTTAGTATGCCGGATTTCTCCGCCGATTTCTTTGTTGAGTGTGATGCGTCGGACTCAGGCATCGGGCCGTACTCCAACAATTCGGGCATCCGATCGCGTATTTCAGCCGTCAACTAGCAACCTGACATGGCTCATTGGCTGCATATGAGCGCGAGCTTATCGGTTTAGCCCAAGGCATCCGTCATTGGCGGCCGTATCTTTGGGGACGAAGGTTTATTGTTCGCACCGATCATTACAACCTGAAATTTCTTCTCGAGCAAAAGATTTCAACCTCCCCTCAACAACGCTGGATCAGCAAGCTCCTAGGCTACGATTTTTCAGTCGAGTTTAAGCCTGGCAAGCTTAACGTGGCAGCTGATGCTCTCTCTCGCCGCGAGAAGCTTCCAGCACAGCTCTTAGCCCTTTCGCGGCCCTTGTCTTCTCTGTTGGATGAGATTCGTCAAGACACGGTCTCTTCCACGGATACCGTTCTCTTGATCCAGCGGGTTTCTAACGGCGAACTATCTTCGGCATGGACCATTTCTGATGGGTTGCTATTTTATAAGCGACGTCTTTACATCCGGCCTGACTCGCCACTTATTCAGTCTATCTTGGCTGACATACATGATTCGCGCCATGAGGGCGTTCAGAAGACTCTCGTTCGCATCAGGACAGATTTTTATTGGCCAGGTCTGCGGAACTCAGTTACTGCTTATGTTTCGGCTTGCGTGGTTTTGTCAACGACACAAGTCCGAACACCTACAGCCAGCAGGCCTCCTTCAGCCCCTGAGCCTTCCTGATATTGTCTGGGCTGATATCTCTATGGATTTCGTGGATGCCTTACCTCGTGTGGACGGCAAGTCGGTTATTTTGGCGGTAGTTGACCGATTCTCCAAGTACGCCCACTTTATTGCTATGGCTCATCCGTATTCAGCTCAATCTGTGGCTCGAATTTTCTTTGATACTATTGTCCGTCTCCACGGTATTCCAGAATCCATTGTGAGTGATCGCGATCCGGTTTTTACGAGTCGTTTTTTGACCGAGCTCTTCGGCCTTGTCGGTTCAAAACTAGCCCTATCATCCGCTTTTCACCCACAGAGCGATGGTCAAACGGAAGTAGTTAACCGCACCATGTAAATGTACCTCCGTTGTCTGGTCGGTGAGCAGCCCAAGTCGTGGCTCCGATGGTTGCCATGGGCGGAATATTGCTATAATAAATCCTTCCACTCAGCCATTCAATCTTCGCCTTTTCAGGTAGTTTATGGGCGTCCCCCGCCATCTATGCTCACTTACGAACATGGTTTAGCTCGCGTAGCGGCGGTTGATGAAGCTTTACAGGATCGTGACAACGCATTATTACACATTAAGGAGAAGCTCGCCCAGGCTCAAAATCGAATGAAGACTCAGTACGATAAGACTCACCGTGAGGTGGTCTTTCAGATCGACACTTGGGTTTGGCTCCGCTTACACCCTTTTCGTCGCCGCACTTTAGCAAAGTCTTCGATCCACAAGCTCCTCCCAAAATATTATAGCCCATTTCAGATCATAGAGCGTATTGGCGAGGTGGCCTACCGCCTCCAGCTGCCTAACGATTGCCGCCTTCATAATGTGTTTCATGTCACCCTCTTGAAACCATTTAAAGGTACGCCTCCTACAGTTACCACTGCCCTACCACCGATGCGTGAGGGTCGTTCGGTACTGGAGCCTGCTAGTATTTTGCGCACCCGCCTCAACCGTGGTCATTGGGAATTATTGGTTCAGTGGGCGGGTATTCCACCGGAGGAAGCTTCTTGGGAGGATATGCTTACGTTTAGAGACACGTTTCCCTCCTTTGCGCTTGAGGACAAACTGTTTTCCAAGGAGGGGAGTGATGTTACCGACGCTTTCGTAGGGAAAAGTTATTCTAGAAGAGTCTAAGTATTTATTATTGCTTTAATTAACTTTAGGACGTTTTAGTCTTTTCGCTTTTAATTCAGTCTTGTGTGTTTATTTAAAGGGGGCTAACCCTAATGGGAAGGGAGGAATTTAGTTTTCAATTGTTTTCTTTTCTTTTTCTCTCTACCTCCTTTCTAATGGCTTCTCGAGAGATGGTTACCCGATCTCAGGGTAAACAAATCGAGAACGATCCTAACACCCATAGTCAGACAAAACTAAGAGAAACATATTTATTGGATTGACATGAATTATAGACTTCCTAATTGAAGATATTATTGAGGTAACATATCTTCTAATTTCATATCACATGCCACTTGAAAATCTAAAACAAAATGTAGATAGACATGATGGTTCATGTTTAAATTACTCGTCACGCTTTAATTTGCCAGACAAAAATTTCAATGAATCCTTAACCAAACAAATCTTAATTTGCATGGCATTAACATGTGATAAAATCAACAATGAAAATAAAGGAAAGCTTTTTTTGTGGAAAACAGCAACATAATCAAACCTACTATAGAACATCATTGAGAACAGTAAGATCATTTAGAAAAGAACATGTTCACCTGCCACACTATAGACCTGTGATGATGCCCAGCATCCATTATATATTCAGCATAGATAAAGTCCCAACTACACGCATTTAACAAAAAACTCTTTAGGTTACAGAACTGCTAAGAAAGTCTCGGAATACCCAAGATAAAGCGATCTTAAGTTATGAGAAGTGAAACTAAACCCAGCATAGATGAATTACCTGAAGTTGGTGACACAAACAGATCGAATTCCAGCATCAGCAGCTGCACGACAAGCAACTGGTACAACATCTGAAACCTGCATTGATTGGAGCAGAATGCCAGAAATAAGTACCACTAGATGCAATCCAAAACTTTATACAGAATAATTCTCCAACTCCTAGTTCTATAGAAGAAAATTGCATGGACGATCTCATCCAAACCACGCATTACAGCAGTAAGATAAAAGGTTATAGATAGAGTTTTGTTATTTACCACTAAATCAGCTTTGATCGAATTCAGCCACTCAACTTCTGTAGCCAAAATAGAAGCACGAGGCACAACAGCTGTCTCAGAGTACTAATAGAAGTACAAACCCAGAAAAAACAAGCACCCAGATTAAGAAACCTCATGCACATCCAAAAGATTGCAAAAACATTATGTTTTCCCTTGTTTCTTTTTTTTGTAGACTTTTTTACTTGAATGAAGCTTCAGAGTTCAATCGTACTAATTACTTTCACGAGAATTTTTCATCTTACTCTCAAAAGTTTTCTCAGAGTTTGCTGGCTTGTTAACCCCAGAGGAAAATTTTGAAGAATATCTTATTCGCGTTTCTTCGTTAAAAGTACAGATTTTAGCTTCTTCTAAAAGAGATAAGATATAAATGAAAGAAAAAAGGAAATATAATCAATAAATACCTTCTCCAAGGATGCTAATCGATCAACTGTTAACGCATCTGCTTGAACAGCTCCAGAGTCCAACAATACCTGATAGACTCCAAGAGTTGCATAACATTAGATACCAAGTCTTAAAATCAATTGTAAAGTACAATCCAGGAAATTATTAAGCAACAAGAAGGAGCACCGACTAGAAAAAAAAAAAGATTATCTGTACCAATAGTTCTTGTTACATTTAATAAAATCTGATGAGAAGAAATGAGAGGCAAAAAATGGTACTACAGCAAACTGATGATCATCTCAACATGTAAAAGGCACTTAATTCCTAAAAAAACAGATTATTTTCTTTGATACAACCTAATTGTCAGATTCAAAAGCAAAATAATTTTAATCATGCTATA
The DNA here is from genome assembly GCA_003255005.1 of Begonia fuchsioides. Taxonomy (NCBI): domain Eukaryota; kingdom Viridiplantae; phylum Streptophyta; class Magnoliopsida; order Cucurbitales; family Begoniaceae; genus Begonia; species Begonia fuchsioides. The sequence continues at coordinate 536,396 of QAOC01016994.1, forward strand.
AAAATCAGACTGACATTGTCTGTACAATGATGCAAGTGGAGATGGAAGGAATGATCTTGGGTAGTTCAGGAATGTGCTCTTTGTAAAAATGTTAATTAGGATTGTTAGTGTGGTGCATTTATAGAAATGATGGTAAGAAGGAGCAGGAGGAGGGGAGAGGAATCATTAATCATTTGGAATTGATGAATAGTAGGAGTTCGATTGCAGGACCATCGGTAATAGTTTTTCCAGGGTAGTGGGGTATCATTTAGGAAGGAAGATTAACCTGTTCTGAGTTCACCACATATCTTAAATCTTAAATCTGACATGAACCTAAAAAACAGCGACTTATAACATTTTTTATCTCAAACAAATACAAGTGGAAATAACAAGATGAATATATTTTACCTTTCGAATGGACAGCCTAGGTGACTGAATTTCAGAAGTGAAGACAAATTCAGGAGCAGCGGAGACTACGTATACATTGTGTCCAGCATATATTAGATGCCGCACAACCTAGGTGCAGATCAATATGTCTTAGAGTAGTCAATCTAACAACGATAATATTTATGCCATGAAGGACGAAAAACAATCTTCAAAGCAGAATGCCTTGAATACGCAAGACAGTTCTTGAAAAAATATTTTTCAAAATTGAATTTGTGAACATCAAAAGAAGAACCTTTGAAAAAAATAATTACAAGGGAACGGAATTGAATACATTATATTCGGATGCGTGTAGGATGGAAACTTTTGAAGACAGCGAAAGAAACGCATAGAAATTGGAGGAAAAAACTCATTGCAGAGCAAAGGACAACGTAAGAAAATTTCCAAACGATGCAACGAAGCTCAAACCAGAATTCAAAAAACTAAGCGATCATAGTTCGTAGTATGTAAGACTCTACGACATCTGATCCGGACAAACTGAATTGACCCCAAATAACGCCAAAATGAGGGAAAAAGAAGCTACCTCGACAACCCTAGTGGCATGGCCGAACCCATGGCCCGTAACGTAGTAAGCAAACACCAATGGCCTTGTTGACGCAGAAACACTGTCTTCCTCAGTTAACCTCATCTTACTCCTTCTCAAGTCTCTCGCGCAGATAAAAAAAAGCCCAGAAATGAACCTAGTTCAGAGAGCTCAGTGAAACCACTCCTATCGGCGCAACCGATGGAGAATAGAATCAGGAAATGAATAAAATATTCGTCAAAACGAAATTCCAAAATAACGGGATGTGAATCACGCTAACAGAAATCGGCGGCCTTTGATCTTCTCCCAGGAAAACTGGATTCGTGCAACAAATCACTCAATCCAATCTCATTTCAATGCATTATTTAAATCGACGAGAAAATCGTCAAAATCAAACTCTATTTGGTCAACGAGAAACATAGATCAAAACTATTTCGTTCCTTATTTAAGAACGAACTGGTTGCACGAATCAAAGCATCCGAACTGGATAAAGATGATCTAACTGATGATTAATCGTGCTGAAAATAGGTAATTAACAGCTTTTTGGTATATGATGAAATGTATGCATATGGAATTGGCCGGCAGTACCAATCTTAAGGTAAATGAGCTTAGACTTGTATGCACTGGTCCAGGTTGGGAGGGGGCCTCGCCAGATCAATCTGATTCCCCCTATGCATCCATAAGGTCATAACTCACAGCTTTCATATTCCGGCTTGATAATTTGTAAGAAGATTAAATTACGGTGACTCAACGGCCCAGAGATGAAAGACTCGTACCTGCTGTCACAAGGAGCAACCTCACATTTGAGATAACGACTCCCACGCTGTGACAACGCAGTCTTCGAACTGTGGCACTCTGTATATAAATTTATCATCTCTAAACTAACTGAGCTAGGCTCATACCCAGGCTCCGATTCCCCCTGATTTCTATTGGCCGAAGTAGTTTCGGTTTCATAGATCGAGAACCAGGCCCCGTCAGTTCTCATTTTGTTAGAAATTTAATATAAATTAAAATATTTTTATTATAATTTTAGATGGATTTTAGCTGAAATTGGATTTCAAACTCTGACAAAATTTTATCTGATTTTAAGTCAAAATTTTGACTCTCAAGCCAAACTAGGTTTTACCTAATGGTACCAAATTTATACGTTACCTATATTTTTTAGACAAAACCAGCTTGTACCGGCCTAGTCCGCCTAACTCAATTTACTTGTGTGTTGGTGGTACAGCACTAGTGTGATCCAGTGGACCAATCTTGTTGAGTCGTTGTCCTAAAATTTTGGAA